>SEYY01015731.1:0-15000 GCA_009176605.1 Armadillidium nasatum | reverse complement strand
AACCTCCGTTCTTTCTAAAGTTTTCGAATCTATCCTTAACAGGAAGATTTGGAAACATCTCAATTCTTCTAATCTTATCTCAGATCGCCAGTATGGCTTTCGAAAGAAACGCTCTACTGGTGATCTCCTTTCCCTTCTCTCTGACTCTTGGTCCTCCGCTCTTCGGCATTTCGGTGAATCTTTTGCTGTCGCGCTGGACATATCGAAAGCTTTCGATAGAGTCTGGCACAAAGCTTTGATTTCCAAACTTCCCTCTTTCGGAATCTATCCTTCTCTCTGTGACCTTCTCTCTGATTTCCTTTCTGGTCGTTCTATAGCAGCTGTTGTAGACGGCCACCGTTCATCCTATAAATCTATTAATAGTGGTGTTCCTCAAGGATCTGTCCTATCCCCAACACTTTTTCTGTTTTTCATTAATGACCTTCTCTCTATTACTTCATCTCCTATCCACTCCTATGCTGATGACTCCACCCTTCATTACTCTTTTCAATTTGAAAGACGCCCCTCCCAGCAACAGTTAATAGAGGCAAGGAGGGTGGCCTTGGAGCAACTAACCTCTGATCTATCTCTCATTTCCAATTGGGGCAAAGAAAACATGGTCGTTTTCAATGCCTCAAAAACTCAATTCCTCCATCTCTCTACTCGACACAATCTTCCACACAACT
The DNA here is from genome assembly GCA_009176605.1 of Armadillidium nasatum. Taxonomy (NCBI): domain Eukaryota; kingdom Metazoa; phylum Arthropoda; class Malacostraca; order Isopoda; family Armadillidiidae; genus Armadillidium; species Armadillidium nasatum. The sequence continues at coordinate 14,335 of SEYY01015731.1, read as the reverse complement.
ACGATATCTTCTTCGAAAACACGCAACTCAAACCTTCATCTCTCCTTAATATTCTCGGTGTTTCTTTTTCTCGTGATCTTTCTTGGAAGATCACATTACCTCTCTTTCTAAACAAGCTTCTAAGAGGTTGGGTGTTCTGAGGCGCCTTCAGTATTTCTTCACACCACCCCAGTTGCTTGCTCTGTATAGGGGTGTTGTTCGCCCCTGTATGGAGTATGCGTCACACATCTGGGGTGGTTCCACACACACAGCTCTCCTGGAAAAGGTGGAGTCTAGAGCTTTTCGCCTTATCAATTCTCCTGCTCTCACTAATTCTCTCCAATCTCTTTCTGCCCGTCGAAATGTTGCGTCACTCTCTCTCTCTACTATCGCTATTACAATGGACACTGCTCTACTGAACTCTCTCGTCGCATACCTCCTCCATTAAGAAGGGCTCGTGCGACTCGTCTTTCTACACAGTCTCATCCTTTCTCTGTCCAACTCTCTGACCCCAGACTTAACCTCTATGCTCAATCTTACATTACTCTACTGGTAAAGTCTGGAACACACTTCCTTCATCTATTTTCCCAACTACCTATGACTTAAGCACCTTTAAACGCCGTGTATCAGGTCATGTCGGCCTGTAAATTGACCATGTTTCCGACTTTCCTTACAACTCTGGTGGAACAATGGTAGGCCTCTGGCCTTTGCCCACCAGAGGATATAATATATATATATATAATATATATTATATATATATATATATTATATATATATATATATATATATATATATATATATATATATATATTATATATATATATATATATATATATATATATATATATATATATATATATATATATATATATATATATATAATATATATATATATTATATATATATATATATATATATATATATATAATATATATATATATATATATATATATATATATATATATATATATATATATATATATATATATAATATATATATATATATATATATTTATATATATATATATATATATATATATATATATATATATATATATATATATATATATATATATATATATATATATATATATATATATATATATATATATATATATATATATATATATATATATATATATATATATATATATATATATATATTATATATATATATATATATATATATATATATATATATATATATATATATATATATATATATATATATATATATATATATATATATATATATATATATATATATATATATATATATATATATATATATATATATATATATATATATATATATATATATAATATATATATATATATATATATATATATATATATATATATATATATATATATATATATATATATATATATATATATATATATATATATATATATATATATATATGCGTGTGTGTGTGTATGTGTGTTTGTGCGTGGAATAGAACACTGATTAAATACCAACAAAATAAAAGTCTCATAAGAAAAATCCACATGAATAGTATTTGCAATGGAGCGTCACTCATAACATATATACTCCATCTTTACTTTGAATATTATTATTACCTTTCTTGAAATAGTCCTAAAAATTTAATACATCTCTAGGACTGAATGCAGTAAACTTAATATCCTAAATTCACAAGGGAAGTATAAGCACAGAAACAATGCTTCATATAATGATATTATTTACTGATATTTATATAATCCCCTCATAATGATATCACACTTCATAAAAATCAGAAGACAGTCTCAATATGCCCTTGTGGTTTCTTATATTTTTTCTATATTTCTTGTTTTCATATTCTTATACAGCTACAAGCTACATATTGTGTTTGAAGCACAAAATACGAATACAAGATAAAAGAAAAGTATTTCTTATTCAATCACTTGAAAACCTATAGGAACATAATTTTTTATAACACCTCACCATAATCAAACCCCAGTCACTCTTTATTTCAGTGACCACCCTGACATATATTAAAAAAGTGACTCACCCCTTTCCTACCTCAATAATTATGAAGCATATTCAGTAAAATGTTTAACTCATTTATATCTTGTGGACAAGGCTTATCACCATAAAACAGTTATACCTTCAAAACAAACTTGCAATGGTATCAACAACGCATTCCCATGGTGTTTCAATGCGTAAATGAAAAATAACTTGCCACAAAAGACAACACAATAGCACAACATTTACCATTCCAATTCATTCAAAGCAATACAGCGTCTACTCTTGCGATGTAACTTCTCCACTTTCATTATACGACATATTAATTTAAGTCCCTTGGAAAGGCATGCGAACTGCATCAGAGCATGTGGCTTAGTTCCTTGATGCAGAATGTGGTATCTCCTCCAAAAAAAAACATCCGGGATATATATATATATATATATATATATATATATATATATATATATATATATATATTTTTTTTTTTATTTTATTTCTCCTCTGGTGGGCAAAGGCCAGAGGCCTACCATTGTTCCACCAGAGTTGGGAGGAAAGTCGGAAACATGGTCAATTAAAGGCCGACATGACCTGATACACGGCGTTTAAAGGTGCTTAAGTCATAGGTAGTTGGGAAAATAGATGAAGGAAGTGTGTTCCAGACTTTACCAGTAGAGTAAATGTAAGATTGAGCATAGAGGTTAAGTCTGGGGTCAGAGAGTTGGACAGAGAAAGGATGAGACTGTGTAGAAAGACGAGTCGCACGAGCCCTTCTTAATGGAGGAGGTATGCGACGAGAGAGTTCAGAAGAGCAGTGTCCATTGTAATAGCGATAGTAGAGAGAGAGTGACGCAACATTTCGACGGGCAGAAAGAGATTGGAGAGCAGGAGAATTGATAAGGCGAAAAGCTCTAGACTCCACCTTTTCCAGGAGAGCTGTGTGTGTGGAACCACCCCAGATGTGTGACGCATACTCCATACAGGGGCGAACAACACCCCTATACAGAGCAAGCAACTGGGGTGGTGTGAAGAAATACTGAAGGCGCCTCAGAACACCCAACCTCTTAGAAGCTTGTTTAGAAAGAGAGGTAATGTGATCTTTCCAAGAAAGATCACGAGAAAAAGAAACACCGAGAATATTAAGGAGAGATGAAGGTTTGAGTTGCGTGTTTTTCGAAGAAGATATCGTAGTTGTGTGGAAGATTGTGTCGAGTAGAGAGATGGAGGAATTGAGTTTTTGAGGCATTGAAAACGACCATGTTTTCTTTGCCCCAATTGGAAATGAGAGATAGATCAGAGGTTAGTTGCTCCAAGGCCACCCTCCTTGCCTCTATTAACTGTTGCTGGGAGGGGTCTTTCAAATTTAATGAAGGGTGGAGTCATCAGCATAGGAGTGGATAGGAGATGAAGTAATAGAGAGAAGGTCATTAATGAAAAACAGAAAAAGTGTTGGGGATAGGACAGATCCTTGAGGAACACCACTATTAATAGATTTATAGGATGAACGGTGGCCGTCTACAACAGCTGCTATAGAACGACCCGAAAGGAAATCAGAGAGAAGGTCACAGAGAGAAGGATAGATTCCGAAAGAGGGAAGTTTGGAAATCAAAGCTTTGTGCCAGACTCTATCGAAAGCTTTCGATATGTACGCCGCAGCAAAAGATTCACCGAAATGCCGAAGAGCGGAGGACCAAGAGTCAGAGAGAAGGGAAAGGAGATCACCAGTAGAGCGTTTCTTTCAAAAGCCATACTGGCGATCTGAGATAAGATTAGAAGAATTGAGATGTTTCCAAATCTTCCTGTTAAGGATAGATTCGAAAACTTTAGAAAACGGAGGTTAAAGAAATAAGACGATAGTTAGAGGGCTGAGAGGGGTCCCTTCTTCGGCACAGGCTGAATGAGCGCACGTTTTCCAGCAAGAAGGGAAGGTTGAAGTAGAAAGACATAGACGAAATAGTTTACCAAGGCAGGGTGCAAGCTCGGAAGCACAAGTTTTGAGAACCACAGGAGGGATACCATCAGGACCGTACGCCTTCTTAGTGTTAAGCTCAGAGAGAGCAGAAGTGACGTCTTTAGAAGAAATTACAATTTTAGGCATAAATGAGTTAGAGGGGGTTGAAGGAGTAGGAACAGATCCGGAAATCGATATATATATATATATATATATATATATATATATATATATATATATATATATATATATATATATATTATATATATATATATATATATATATATATATATATTATATATATATATATATATATATATATATATAATATATATATTAATATATAATATATATATATATATATATATATATATATATATATATATATATAATATAATATTAATTATAAAATACAATATTTTTCATTTAGAATTAACTTTAGGAAATCTGAAACATGGCTTAAAGTTCCTGGGGGCTGGGAAAACCATTCATTTATTTAATATTCTTCTCATAAACGAGTAGGAATATTTTAAGTGAAACATCAGCACTTGGCACTAACTCATTTTATTGTAGATAAATGTTTTACTATTTAGGTTATTTATGGATATCTGTTTACATTAGTGATGGATCGGATGTCATATTTTCTAATTTGCGGATGCGGATGCATTTTAATTTTGCGGATGCGGATGCGGATGCACGAATTTAAATGCGGATGCGGATGCGGATGTTGAATTTTCGAAAGTGCGGATGCGGATGCGGATGCGATGCAGATGTTGAATTTTCAAAAACGTGTATGTGGATACGGATGTTGAATTTTTCAACTGCGGATGAGTAATGCGTATGCGGATGATAATGCGGATGAGGATGCGGATGCGGATGCGGATGATATATATATATATATATATATATATATATATATATATATATATATATATATATATATATATATATATATATATATATAATTATATATATATATATATATATATATATTATATATATATATATATATATATTCACTATCACCTTTCCCACTTTCGTGAGGTGGTGCCCTCCACAATTCCCTTACAAACATACTATTCTTACCTTTCAACGCTTTCACCACCTCCCTCCATCTCTGTCTCCACAAATCTTCTACCCTCGTCTAAACTCAAATTCCTTCCATCAAAATCACTCTCACTCCATCCATCCATCTCCACTTCGGCCTTTCCCCTTCCCCTATCTACATCGGATCTACGTACCTTGCCAACCATTCTGTTCTCTTTCATTCTTCACATATGTCCAAACCATTTTAGCACATCCTCCTCCTCTCTATCAATTACACTCTTCTTCCATTTACACATCTCCCTTATTCTTTCATTTCTAATCCTATCAATCCTTCTCAATTTATATATCGCTCTCAAATCTTTCATCTCAAAGACATTGAAACTTTTTCTCTACCGAGCACTTATCGTCTATGTTTCACACACATACAATACAGAAGGTGAACACATACATTCAAACATTCTTATCTTTATTTCTTTCGAAATTTTTCCTTTCTTCCATACTTTTCTTAGGCCCCCCAAATACTTTCATTCCTTCTACCACTCTGTTCTTTATTCCTTTTTCCGTCCCACCCTTACCTTCCACCCAACATTACTAGATATTTGAATTCATTCACCTTCTCAAGTTTCCATTGTCACACTTCAACAAACCAATTCCTCCCTCCACATTCCCTCACCCCCACCTCCAATCCTCGTAACTTTATTCTTCGCTAGATTGAATTTCAATCTCGTGTTTGCACATTTTCCTTCAAACTCTCTCACAAGTATTCTCATCTTTTCTCCAGATTCTGCCACCAACACATGCCGCATCATCTGCAAAAAGTAAAACATTCACTTCACATTCACCCTCCATATTTCTCAACGTAATACTCTTCCCTTCTCTCTCTATTTTTCTAAGTAAACCATTCATCAATAGATTAAATAACAAGGAGATATTACAAACCCCTGTCTCAATCCCACTCCTATGCTAAACCAATCCGATAGTTCCCTCTTCACCCTCACTCTTGATCTACAATTCGCATATATATATATATATATAATATATATATATATATATATATATATATATATATATATATATATATATATATATATATATATATATATATATATATATATATATATATATATATATTAGTGATGGATCGGATGTCATATTTTTCTAATTTGCGGATGCGAATTAATTTAGGAAATGGGAGCCATATTTGCGGATGCGGATGTTGAAGTTTTGTCAAGTGCGGATGCGGATGCGGATGCGATGCAGATGTTGAATTTTTAAAAGTGCGGATGCGGATGTTGAATTTCCTTCAACTGCGGATGAGTATGTGCAGATGCGGTATGCGGATGTTAATTTTGATGAGGATGCTCCGTGGATGCGCAATTGCGGATGCGGATGCGGATGCCATCACTAGTTTACATACGTGTATATATGCGTGTTAGAGCTTGAGTGTGTGTTTATAAGATATCTCTTTGCTTGAAATTTAAAAGTATAATCAGATGTTTCAAACTCCATTACAAAGAAGAAGAAGAATTTTATTTTATGAACTTTGCGATAGAAAATTGTAATGTCTTTTTATAAAACCATTCAACATTTGTTTTTGTTTCATATGAACAAAAGTTTCTTTCTCAGCATTCATTAACTATAACTGCATTTATTTATGTTCTATGAATACAAATAGAAATAACTGTAAAGTTTTAAGCAAATTATAATATTGATACCATCATTAGTAATCATATTTTGAAACATATGTTGATTTAGTTAAATATAGTTGAGAAGCTTTTTCATTGTATATTATTATAATAAAAACAATTCCTTAATATGACGTATATATAAAATTACATCTAAATTTCTTTACATTTAAAATAAATTTTTCATTTTCATTCAATTTCTTTTTATATACTGAATGTAAAATCTAAGTTTATAACAAACCTTTCCGTAGATATTTCTAATCTAATTTCCTTATAAGAATGCCTCCTTCAAAAGTACAAGAAAACCAAAGCTCTTCGTATTAATACAGCGTAAAATTTCTCATTAAATTTAAGCGAGATATGGAGTATGGAGTCATAATTTACATGCCAGCCATATTTTCATGCCAGATCGAATTAATGGAAAAGCATTAGAAAAGAAATGGTTTCGATACACACAAACATAGTCCCTTTTATTAAATCAAATAACGCTACGTTTATTCTTTTAAATTAATTAGCACGACTTTTGGGCATTAAAATATGAGGATTAATGTGAGGGCGGAGAGAGAGAGAGAGAGAGAATAATAAACGAAAAAAAAGAGAGAGAGAGAGAAAATACAATGACAGAAGAAGGAAGAAAAGAGAAAAAAAACTTTAAAAAATAACATTTCTGAAAGGAAGAGTAAGAGAAGCTGCATAACAATATATATATATATATATATATATATAAATATATATATATATATATATATATATATATATATATATATATATATATATATATATATATATATATATATATATATATATATATAAATATATATATATATATATATATATATATATAATATATATCAGAGAAATGAAAAGAAAGAAATAAATAAGAAAGGCGATGAAATGCAGAAAGAGAAATAATTCTCAATGATAAAATATTTAAAACATGACCCAAAGATTATTATTCATTATGAAGAGACAGAAGACCACCCGTTACGAAAATGGCTGCGACCCATCTCCTTCTCCTCCTCTCCTTCTTCCTCCTCTTCTCCCTCTTCCTCCTCCTCTCCTTCTTCCCTTCTCTTCTCCTTCTTCCTCCTCTTCTCCTTCTTCCTCCTCTTCTATCCTTGCAAAGGGGTTCCGAACATACATCTCTATGGAAACATTTTCAATTCGCTTATAGGAAAATAATTTCGCAGCATTCAGCAAATCAAATGATTTACGATATATATATATATATATATATATATATATATATATATATATATATATATATATATATATATATATATATATATATATATATATATATATATATATATATATATATATATATATATATATATATATATATACTCTTTATTGAAAAGGATATACTAAAGGTTTGATGCAAGTTGAGGGATTTCGAATTTTAAGTTATTTTTGAAGAAAGCTAAAACTATTAAGTGAAAATGTTTATTTCAAAAAAAAAAAATTTATTTATTTATTTATTTTTTTGTGGCATATTATAAATAAATTAATTACCATTTAAACTGCATTTATGCATTAAATGTTGAGCAATAAAATGTTTAGAAATAATTAAAAAATCGTCATTTGTTTAACTAGATGTTTATGAAATCTATATAAAGGTGCTAACACTAATCAGAGTCTTTGTTCTTTATGGGATTTAATGTGGATACGTTCTGCAAATGATTCATCATTAATTTAAGGGAAATGGTAATTAGAATAACAATTAATTTAGTGAGTGAATGAAGTTTCATTATATGTTTTAAAGGACAATACCCTTTAAGTATCTTAATCTTGTACCTAAAATAAATCCACTTTTTTTTAAATTACTTCAGGTTAATATATATAAACAATGCTTTAAAAAGTTTTGTCGCACTTAATTAAATTTATAAATATATCTTCCGATAGAGAACATTGAAAATTTCCTAAAAGATTTAGAATGAAGTCTTCAAATAGTGAACCCTGAGTGAACAATTTGGCAGACTATGCCTTCATTTGGCAGACACTAATTAAAAGTCATTACACAAGTTATATACAATAACTGACCAAAAAAAATCAATAAAAAATATTTTAAAAAATCACGTTTATTATTCAATGTTGAATACTACAGGTCATGTATTTATAGCATTACCAAAAATCCAAACCTGGCTTTTTGGTTTATGAACAGAAAATCTACTTTTTGGAAAGTATATATATATATATATATATATATATATATATATATATATATATAATATATATAATATATATATATATATATATATATATATATATAATATATATATATATATATATATATATATATATATATATATATATATATATATATATATATAATATATATATATATATATATATATATATATATATATATATATATATTTATATTATTTATACAGGTAAGATAGGAAAAATAAGCCTCATATTTACAATAAAAATTTATATTTTATTAAAAATCAAAACAACATTGTTTTATAAATATTAATTTCGATTTTTTTGATTTTATATGAGAAATAACATATCCACACAAGCTTTTCAAGAGAAATTTCTTAATTATTAATTATAATTATTATTATTATTATTTTATATTATTATTTATTATTATTATTATTATTATTATTATTATTATTATTATATTAATATATTGTAATTATTATTATTGTTGTTATTATTATTATTATCATTGTTAATACTATTTATATTATATTATTATTATACTATAAAAATTATTATTATTATTATTATTATTATTATTATTATTATTATTATTATTATTATTATTATTATTATTAAATACAATGAATACAGTTGCAGCAATTTTCTTAACGCATTGGCACAACTCATTTAAAACGTATTGCAATTTACTTATATGAAATTTTTTGATTTCTGATTTCAGTCTCCCTCTAGAGTCCTACCTTAAAACTCCCCCTTTAATCCACCCCACATTCACCAGAATCCCCTATCTCCAAACTCCCCTTAATTCTACTCACCCACCAGAATCCCCTACTTCAAAACTCTCCTTAATCCCACCCACCCACCAGAATCCACCAACCTGGAAAACTATCCATAATCCACCCACCCACCAGAATCCCTTACCTTAATACTCTCTTTAATCTCCTCCACCCATCAGAATCCCATATCTCAAAACTCTCCTTAATCCCCCCCACTCTCCAGAATCTCCTACCTTAAAACTCCCCTTAATCCCATTCACCCACCAGAATTTTCTAACTTAAAACTCCCCTTAATCTCCCCCACCCATCAAAATCCCCTACCTGAAAACTATCCTTAATCCCCCCTACCCACCAGAATCCCCTACTTCAAAACTCTCCTCAATCCCACACACCCATCAGAATCCCCTATCTCAAAACTCCCCTTAATCTCCCCCACCCACCAGAATCCCCTACCTCAAAACTCCCTTAATCTCCCCTAAAACCAGAATCCCCTAACCTTAAAACTCCCCTTAATCCCAATCACCCACCAGAATCCCCTACCTCCAAACTCCCCTTAATCCCCCACATCTACCAGAATCAAATACCTCCAAACTCCCACCAGAATCCCCTCACTACTCCCACATCAATTTCCTCATAAGATGACCTTAAATATTGGTCTCCTTTAAATTTATTTCTTTCTTTTCACGCCGAAAATTCGATAAAAACATTTTTTGCCTTAAGCAGTTCAAGAGCATCGCTTCGACTATGCCTTATTATTATTATTATTATTATTATTATTATTATTATTATTATTATTATTATTATTATTATTATTATTATTATTATTATTATTAATTATTATTATTACTATTATTATTATATTATTATTATTACCTTATTATCATTACTATTATTTTTACTATTATTATCTTTACTATTATTATTATTTTTATTATATTATTTCATTATTATTATTATTATTATTATTATTATTATTATTATTATTATTATTATTATTATTATATTATTATTATTAAATAACATGTTCTTCGAATTTCTCAAAAGTTTATTTTCAAAGTCTTCTAAGACATATACAAACGAAAGGGTGAACTCTTTTTCAAACATGAAAGAATATCAGTATCATATATATATATATTATATATATATATATATATATAATATATATATATATATATATAATATATATATATATATATATATATATATATATAATATAATATATATATACTCCAATAAATAGGATGCTTGAAATCTATATTTTATTAATCAATAAGTTTCTATCATGATTAAAAACTTCTTCTATTTATCCACAAGCTACTATATATATATATTTATATATATATAGTATATAATATAATATATATATATATATATATATATATATATATATATATATATATATATATATATATATATATATATATATATATATATATATATATATATATATATATATATATATATATAATATATAATATATATAATAGGTGATTTGATAATGCTGACGGTAGTTTGAACCCTGTTGTAAATGAAACGTTTCTTCATTATAGTACTCTGTGTTACCCAGAAACATATCAGCAAGACTTGTAACCCCAGTATGGGTTCCAGGTACCCTTCTGCGAATTCTACAAATTAAAAATTAATGTAAATTTTTTTTATGTATTATGATAAAAATAAATAGCAACAAATTTGTCAATTTTTTCTCAATTAATGCACAAGTATTTAAAATCTAAAAAGAAATTTTTAACTCTATTTTCGTAGCACTTACTGCACAAGGTTATTACTTATTTATTCAACTAAATTTAAGTTAAAAATGATTCTTAAAACGCATGAAGCCAATTCGTCTTGCAATATCAAGACTTTAGTTCGTCGAATGAAAATTTTTCGGTTGCTGTGCTTCAAAACGACTCCAGGTAGGAAATACCCGTAATGAAATTTTAAAAATATTTGTGTTTATGCTAATACTTAACTAATATTTGCTCAGTTACAGGACTTTTTTAGATTTTAAATATCATTGTGCTTCGCTTGGTGGTATGTTTTTACGTAATTGTTCTACTTTAACTTCATTATATAGTTAAACTTGCGTCTTGGTCTTGAAGATATAGTTCTAATTATTATTCAGTTATAATAATAATAATAATAATAATAATAATAATAATAATAATAATAATAATAATAATAATAATAATAAAGGGTTCAGTATACCATTTATAACACATACTCTCACATGTACACACAGACACAGTACCTATACAAATATACTTGAATATACAAATGTGGATATGATTTCACATACGCTCGCACAGTCATGTAAATAAGCACCTGTAAAATCGTGAAACAAACAAAAGGTCACTTGGGTCAAATCCTAAAATTTAAATTTTCCATATAAAAAGATTTCAGGTACATACATACATATATACATACATACATAAAGATTTCAAGTATATACATATATACATACATACATACTTATATAGACTGAATTAGTTAATGAACAAATTTGCTTTACATTTTACCACAATTATTATGACTCTCTCTCTCTCTCTCTCTCTCTCTCTCTCTCTCTCTCTCTCTCTCTCTTCTCTCTCTCTCTCTCTCTCTCTCTCTCTTAGCTTTAATTTATAGTTTCCTTTGTGGCCTTTCTTAATTTCAATTTAATCTTGTTTCTTAATTTTTAAATTTAACAATTTCTGAGAAATAAGCAGGCTATTAATACATGGATTATAGAAAAAAAAAATAATAATAATAATAATAGTAATTTAATAATGAAACATTAATAACAATAGTTATTACTATAATTATAATAAAATGATAAAATATCATTATTAATAATAATAACGATAGAACAATAATAATAATAATAATAATAATAATAATAATAATAATAATAATAATAATAATAATAATATAATAATAATATAATATAATAATAATAATAATAATAAAATAATAATAATATAATAATAATAATAATAATAATAATAATAATAATAATAATAATAATAATAATAATAATAAATAATAATAATAATAATATTTCTAAATCCTAAATAATAGAAAATTAATTAAATCAAAAAAAATAAATTTTTTTAATCTTAAAAAGTTTAAAAGTTAATTTTACAAAACTTTTTTTTTATACTTTAAAGTATGAGGAACGTTTACGATCAACAGTATAACTAGAAGAATATATATAATATATATATATATATATATATATATATATATATATATATATATATATATAATATATATATATAATATTATATAATATGTATTTCGAAAAATCTATAATGGGATTTTGATTTGCAATAAATATCCGCTCAAATGACCTACGCTCTTATGACACCATTTTGGGGTTCAACCCATTGAAATTGGCCTCAAGTCTGGGGAAGGGGCCCCGCGGGAGGCCCCGTGAACCCTCCCAAAAGGTATCAGGAAAGTTTGATTTTGCAAAAAAGCTGTTACCTCATTCTTTCCTGACAATCCGATGAATCGAATTTGGGGGTCCTGGGGTCCAGGGGCCCACGTGGGTCCGTGAACCGATAAAGAAAATGTCAGGAATGAGAATGCAGATTGCCCGCAAATCAAAAGACCGTTAGGGACAGGTTGCCAGATTTTCTAAATGGCATCTACTTTTATATATATATAAATATTATATATTATATATATAATATATATATATATATATATATATATATTGATTCAAGTGCTTGAGGTTGTCGGTTTCGATTCTCACATAGTTCCCTCCTCGAATAGGGCAATGCCCGTGAGATGCGAACTTAAAAAAAAATAGAAAAAAATATTTATACATATATTATTTCAAATATTATTTGTTAGAAAAATTTGCATAAAGTGTTGTTTCTGGTCTCCAACTTTAGAGTGAAAAAGAGGAAGGAATGTGAATCAGAGAATGAGCAACTTTGTGACTAATATTAATTCCATATATTTTCATAAGTTACTGTAAATTATTGACATCTTACTGATATACCTTATTGATACCTTATTGATATCTTATTTACTTTCTCTTTCCGAGTGAATAAAAAAAAAATTTTAAATTAACTTTCAACGGGAGATATCTTTGCAGGACTGAAACTGTTCTTTGGTCTTACATTTCGAGTTTTGGGGAACAAAATATATAAACAGTCTTTTAACTGATTCTACGTTGAGCATTTTTTAAACAATCAGAATTGCTCAATAAAAAATAAAAAAAATAAAAAAAAATAATATATATAATAATAATAATAATAATAATATAATAATAATAATAATAATAATAAAATAATAATAATATAATAATAATAATAATAATAATAATAATTAATAATAATAATAATAATAATATAATAATAATCTACTTACTTTTAATGTTTTTAACGTTAAATTCAACATTTTGAATATTACGTTTTTTTTTTTTACTTATTAATTTTAATTTATTAAATATTTAAAAAAAAAAAAAAAAAAAAAAAAAAAAAAAAAAAAAAAAAAAAAAAAAAAAAAAAAAAAAAAAAAAAAAAATAAAATAATAATAATATAATAATAATAATAATAATAATAATAATAATAATAATAATATAATAATAAAATAATATTTTGTTATTATTAATTAATTATTATTTATTTATTATTATTTATTATTATTATTATCATATATCTTTTATTATTAATTATATAATTATATTATTATATATTATATATTATTATTTATTATTATTATTATTATTATTATTATTATTATTATTATTATTATTTATATTATTATTAT
>SEYY01015728.1:5000-18480 GCA_009176605.1 Armadillidium nasatum | reverse complement strand
ATATATATATATATATATACTATATATAATTAATTATATATAATATTATTATATATATATATATATATTATATATATATATATAATATTAATATATATATATATATATATATATATATATATATATATATATATAATATATATATATATATATATATATATATATATATATATATATAATATATATATATATATAATATATATATATATATATATATATATATATATATATATATATATATAATATATATATATATATATATATATATATATATATTATATATTATATATATATATATATATATATATATATATATATATATATTATATATATATATATATATATATATATATATATATATATATATATAATATATATATATATATATATATATATATATATATATAATATATATATATATATATATATATATATATATATATATATATATAATATATATATATATATATATATATATATATATATATATATATATATATATATATATATATATATATATAATATATATATATATATATATATATATATATATATATATTCATTCATCTAGTTTCTCATGATTCAGCCGGTGAACTCGCCTGCAACTTTTCTATCCAGAACAACCTTGAGCAGTTGGTGCAACTCCCTATCCGTATCCCTGACCTTGGTGATGAACCCAGCATACTTAATATTTTCCTTACTTCTTTTCGTTCTCCTTATGTTGTTAAACTCTTTCCTCCTCTGGGTTCATCCGATCACCTTCTTATCTCCGTATCTTGTTCTGTCTCTCAAAGTCTTCCGAAAGAACGACCCCAGCCTTCGGCGAGGAGACGTTTGTGGCACTTCGGTGCTGTTAACTGGTCTGACTTGCGGTTGTATTTTTTTTCCCATGGAATGATTATTGCTTTCGTGGGAAGGGTCCCTCGGAGTGTGCTGAGTGTATAACTGAGGTGATTCTTTCTGGCATGGAGGCGTACATTCCATATTCTTTCCTTTCCACTAAACCTAACAAACCTGGTTTAACTCTACTTGTTCTAGCGCTATCCGACATAGGAATGCTTCCTTCGGAGATTACCGTCATCTACAAACTCCTGAAACTCATTCAATTTATATTTCATCCCGGAATTGTGCCAAACCTATTCTTCCAGATACCAAAAACTCTTTTCTCCTAAGCAAATGCAATAATCTTTCTGGATTCTCTTCCTCTTGCCTTTTCTGGCATTTTGCAAAAAATATCAACTCTAACTTTGCTTCTTCTTCTTTCTTCCTCTCTTCCTCCTTTTGTTTTCGCATATGGTTTATTACTTCTCACTCAATCATGAGGAAACATGACCTTCTTTGAATAGTATCAGATTCCACCTTTCCAACATTAAAAATACTTATATTTCAACATCTTAAACTACATCAAATTCATATTCCAACACCAGTACAAACGCACAGTCTAATACACGTATCACTCATGAGTAAGTAAAACCATAGCATAGATATAATAAATAATGAAATCAAATCTCAGTTTTGTCTGCTTTAGATTATGACTTTCTCTCACCTGTCATGTGAAACCTCTAGTTTTCAATGCTGATATCTACATCAGTTTTTTTTTACATCTTTTTACAGATATCCTTAATGAAAAGATTAATTCATAATGTTTAAAATGTATCTTAGCCTCATATAACTCGTTAGTTTATCATGTTGAAATGCAAGTGTTAAATTCAGAATTTTATAAAACTTTCAAAGTGCCAAAACCTTAGAGTCCCTAACGTAATCGGTAACCTAACTTTCCGACATCTGCCAATCTAACAATAATTAACATAAACTATTCTAACCAATTTAATTATAATATTGCTACTACTTTTACTACTACTACGACTACTACTACTACTACTACTAATAATAATAATAATAATAATAATAATAATAATAATAATAATAATAATAATAATAATAATAATAATAATAATAATAATAATAATAATAATAATAATAATAATAATAATAATAATAATAATAATAATAATAATAATAAATCAATTTAATTTTGTTCAAAAATTTTACTCAGATAGTGAACATTTGCAGGTTTTTAAATTTGCAGTAGGTACTGTCGTACTAAAAATAATAATAATAATAATAATAATAATAATAATAATAATAATAATAATAATAATAATAATAATAATAATAATATTGTTGCTGTCCAGTTCTATGAAAAGGGCTGCTAGGGAAATTTTACTACTAAAGTAACAATATTCTTGTAATATTACTGATAGTGCATATTATACAATAACCTATGCTTTATGATTTCATTTTCTACAATAATAAACCTACTAATAATAATAATAATGAAATAATGATATTTACTCTAACAATAATAATAATAATAATAATAATAATGACAATAATAAAAATATTTATAATACTGTTACAACAACAACTACTACTACTACTACTACTACTACTACTACTACTACTAATAATAATAATAATAATAATAATAATAATAATAATAATAATAATCATAATAATATTAATATTAGTTATAATGTTAGTTATAATGTCAAAAACAATAATTTTAATAACAACGATAATAATAGTAACAATGGCGATACTGATAATAATAATATTAAAAATAATAACAATAATCACTATTATCACCATCATCATTATTCAGATTACACTTATTTATAGTTATAATTAGGGACCGACCGGGGTTGGAATTTGGCCGGGGCCGGGGCCGGGGCCGGGGCCGGGGCCGGGGCCGGGGCCGGGGTTCTGGCCGGGGTTTCCTAAAATTTGTAAAGAGGTCAAAAGCACTGAAATTTAAGGTTAAGGAAATTAGATATAAGGTTTATTTAATTGTAAGGAAGGAGTAGAATAGCCAACATTCACTTAAATTAATGATTATATGCATTTTCTCCAAAAAAAAAAATAAAAAAAATTACAGTTTTGTATAGTTAAAGTTTAAAAAAAGTACAAAAATTAAAAAAAAAAATATTCTAATTCATAATAGTGATTCAACAGGTTTACTTAAGTAAGACCCTAAGGTAAAGTTTGAAAAAATGTAAGATATAAAATTATCAATTTAACCTGTATTTATACATATCATTGTTATTTTATTGCCACGTATCAAACTTGTAAGCTGCATTATTTAAAAATTATTATTTTGTTTATACTTTCATTCAATATGGCTAAAAGATCAGCTTCTGCAGTATTTGAATACTTTACAATGTTTCAGGATAGGCTCGAAATAGCTAAATGTTAACATCTGCAGTCAGAAAATTAGAAGAGAACCTCCGGGTGCTACAAGTAAAAAAATTTCAACCAAATCTTTTTGGAGTATCTAAAATCAAAACACAAAGATGAACATTCACTAGCAGAAAAGGAGCGGTCAAAAGAAACAGAAAAGAAAAAAAATCTTAATTTTCTTATATTTTGCTTGAAATTTTTTTTTTATTATTTGACTGATTGAGCTGAAATTTTCAAAGTATGTGAATTTTTCACGAAGTTCCTGAGTTGATTTCGAGCATTTTTTTGAGTCTATAACGGTTTGAAACTTATTTGGACCCAAAGTTGAAAAAAATGAATAACTGGATCAAACCACTGGTCCACATGAGCTGAAAATTTAGCTGAATACCTTTGCCCCAATTTCTTGCATTGGTGGGAATAGGTTTTTGATATCACGTCTAGAAAAAAGTTATATAAGCACTTGAAAATTTTTTTTGCAAAAATCGTACCCTTCTGGAGGAAAAAATTATTTATAAAAAACGCTACCTACTATTTTTTTTATTTGTGAATATTGTTTAGAAGAGGGCAGGGCAACAATATTTATTTAGTGCATATTTAAATGCTCTTTGTTTGAAGCGAGATATAGCCTCTCAAACTTTGGGAATTTTTGAAATTTGGCCAAAAATGGACCTTTTTGAAGGCTATATCTCAAAACCAACGAATGTCATCGAATAAAGTACATAGAGGAATTTGTAGCCCCACCCCTCCTCTATACACACCGATAATAGGAAATGTCATAGTTGTATTTTTTTTAAAAAAATTTTGTCTGAAAAGGTGGATTTTTTTAGTTCAAAAAATTTTTTTTTTCTATATAGTTGGTCAGTTTTTGGCTTATAACATTTTTCCTATAACTCTGGGAACAAAAGTCTATTAGAGACTTTTGTATCACATTTAATTTTGAATAAATAGTCCAATTTTCAGCTCATTCTAAAAAGTGGTTTGGCCCCGCCATTCAATTAAAAAAGGGTAAAATTTCAACAAAAAAAAAAAAAAAAAAAAAAAAAACTTTTAACCGTAATAGACTCGGAAAAACGCTAGAAATGGACTTTTCTTACTGGTAAAAAATCTATATAACTGAAAGTTTCAGCAGAATCAGCAGAAAATTAAAAAAAAAGAAAAAATTTAAGTATAATTTGCCATTTTAACCCCGGCCGGCAACCCCGGTTTTCCCTGATTTTTGGCCGGGGCCGGGGTCAGTAAAAATGGCCGGGGTTGGCCGGGGCCGGGGTTGACCGGGGTTGGCCGGGGCCGGGGTTGACCGGGGCCGGGGCCCCGTTCGGTTTATAGTTATGATAATATTAATTAATTTGGATTGAAAATACTTAAATAAGAATAATAGCAGTGATGGTGAAATTCTACATTGCACCACTGATATTATTGCTATTTATAATAACAAGTTTCAAAGCAATAAAAATAATAAAAGGTATAAGAATAATAATAATAGTAATAATAATAAGAGGAACAGCGTTAATAAAATGTAAAAATAATAATAGTCCTAATGATAATTGTAATAATAGAAGAGAAATTATATTAGTGAATACTGAAGAATATCTGAATTTAATAATAATAATAATAATAATAATAATAATAATAATAATAATAATAATAATAATAATAATAATAATAATAATAAATAATAATAATAATAATAATAATAATAATAATAATAATAATAATAATAATAATAATAATAATAATAATAATAATAATAATAATAATAATAATAATAATAATAATAATAATAATAATAATAAATAATAATAAATAATAATAATAATAATAAAAAAAAAAAAAAAAAATTTAAAAAAATAAATAAATTAAAAAATAAAAAAAAAAAAAAAAAAAAAAAAAAATCTTTAGACATGTTTTCTTTTAATTTTTTTTTTTTTTTTTTTTAAGAGATCCACTTTCTCCTCATCTATTCATATCTCTCACATCATTACCTTCTCTTCCTTTCAGAGTTTTAATTATTATTATTATTATTATTATTATTATTATTATTATTATTATTATTATTATTATTATTATTATTATTATTATTATTATTATTATTATTATTATTATTATTATTATTATTATTATTATTATTATTATTATTATTTATTATTATTATTATTATTATATTATTATTATTATTATTATTATTATTATTATTATTATTATTATTATTATTATTATTATTATTATTATTATTATTATTATTATTATTATTATTATTATTCATATTCATCTCTAATAAAAAAATGCTTTTGCTTTTCGAAACAATGCAAAACTTACAATGCCAATATGCGTACTGTATAAACGAATTGTTCAAACATATTGATTTTTTAATCTCAACAGGTAAAATATATGACATTGAAGATGAAATATTTTTTATAGATAATAATAATAATGATAATAATAATAATAATAATAATAATAATAATAATAATAATAATAATAATAATAATAATAATAATATTAATAATAGGTCAGCAAGAATATAAGTATATTTTTTTAATTTTGTGATCATATGATTTTTGTTGATCTCTCATTTTTTATATCATCCGGTAGGTTATTTTGTAGCATGACGGTTATGTAACGTACTGATTTTTGCGCTTTAGTAAGCCTTTAATAAGGAGTTTTTAGACAAGAGGAGATTCGCAGAATTATTCCTGGTTCAGTTTGATTATTTAAATGGTTTGTTTTTAAGAATTCACATGTATTATTGTTTATTACTTTGTGTATTTCCTTTAGGAGAGAGAGATTTAGATGATCAAATTGCAAAATCTCTGCCTATCACTGATGAGCTTTATGATTCGTTTTTGCACTGTTATGATTTGATGTGTGTTTGCTTTGTGTGTTGTTCCATATACTGAGAGGTTGTAAATTATGTTGGCGTGAATATGTGCAAAATATATTTTTAGTAGTACATACAGTGGAATGGATTTTGCTAATTTCAAGAATATACATATACCTTGCAAGTTTATTTACTAATGTGTTTACGTGTTTTATTAAATGTTACTTTTTAAATCTATTATGACTCCAAGGATTTTTGCGTTGCCTGTACGGGTTAGTTCAATATCGTTTAATTTGATTTAAAAATTATTTCCTACGTTTTTGTTGCTTATTACAATGTAAGAGGTTTTTTGTATGTTTAATCACAGTTTGTTTGTTTGCATCGATCAACCTCGTGGTGTTTGTTAAAGTGTTTTCAGCTTTTTTGGAGAGAGTGTTTGGGTTTTTGACATTGATCAACATAGATATGCCATCTGCGAACGAGACAGAGGAGGGGTTGTGTGAGTTTATTAAGCCGTTTGTATATATTGAAAAAAATAGTGGTGCTAGTATGGATCTTGTGAAACACCAGATTTGTTTGTTGTGTGTTAGATAATATATCGCCTAACTTTACATATTGTTTTCTTCCTTTGAGGTAAGTTTTAAACCACTGTATGTTTGAGTCTTAGAAACCCAGTCTATTTAATACGGTTAATAGGATATCATGGTCTATTGTGTTAGACGTTTTGGTGAAGTCTAGTAACAGAAGGGCAGACGAGTTTTTATTTTCTATATTTTTAATTTCTATAATTTTTAGTCAGACAGATAAGCGCGTTCGTTGTTAAACGCCCATTTCTGAAGCCACAATGGAAATCGCTAAGTAATGAGTTTGAGATGAAATATTCGGTCAGCTGCTCAAATATTATTTTTTTTTTCGAATATTTTCTAATATATGTAATATATATATGTCTGATATATATATATATATATATATATATATATATATATATATATATATATATATATAGTATATATATATATATATATATATATATATATATATATATATATATATATATATATATATATATATATATATATATATATATATATATATATATATATATATATATATATATATATATATATATATATATATATATATATATATATATATATATATATATATATATATATATATATATATATATATATATATATATATATATATATATATATATATATATATATATATATATATATATATATTATATATATATATATATATATATATATATATATATATATATATATATATATATATATAATATATATATATATATATATATATATATATATATATATATATATATATATATATATATATATATATATATATATATATATATATATATATATATATATATATATATATATATATATATATATATATATATATCTATATATATATATATATATATATATATATATATATATATATATATATATATATATATATATATATATATATATATATATATATATATATATATATATATATATATACATATATATATATATATATATATATATATATATATATATATATATATATATATATATATATATATATATATATATATATATATATATATATATATATATATATATATATATATATATATATATATATATATATATATATATATATATATATATATATATATATATATATATATATATATATATATATATATATATATATATATATATATTGTTCTAAAAACATCCCATCATCCACCTCTTCCCCAATCACCACTGGGGAGTTGATGACTTCCAGTGATGGGGCTTGTGCCACCAAGACCTTGTTGCCGACTTGCCCTCGTGCTCGGTCTTCTTTTTTTCATTAATTTCTGCAACATTCGGGGTCTCTTTTCTAAATTTTACTTTGTCGAACACCACCTCTCTTCTTCTAGACCTCATCTTTTGTTTCTAACTGAAACTCAGGTGTCTGAGTGCACTGACAGCAAACCTTAGTCTGTTTCGTTCAACTGTCTCTATCTTTAATTTTCAGTCAAAGCGGATGTTACGAATATGTGCGCAACGATGTTGTGTATTCTCGTATTTCTAATTTCAAGTCTTCTGAATTCTCTACTTTATTTCTTAAATTTTCTTACAACTCTACAACTAAATTAACTTGTTCTGTCTGCTTATCTCCTAACTCTACTGACTATCCCAAATTCTTCGTCTATCTTAACTCCAAAATAAGCACATTCTTTCTTTATCTCCATTCTTCGAAGTCGTCATTTTAGGTGATTTCAATGTTCACCACATCTTGTTCTCTTGATCCAACTGGCAAACTCGCAAACCAATATTCTGCCCAGAACAACCTTGAGCAGGTGGGTCATTTCCCTACCCGTGTTCCCAACCGCCTTGGTTTTGAACCCTTACACAGTTAAACTCTTTCCTAATTTAGGTTCATCCAATCACCTTCTTATCTCTGTATCTTGTAATGCCTCTTCAAGTCTTCTGCAAGGACTGCCCCCACCTTCGGCGAGGAGACGTTTCTGGTATTTCGGTGCCACAAACTGGTATAACTTGCGGTCGTCGTACTTTCCTGATTTCCCATGAAATGGTTACTGTTTCCGAGGGAGGGGTCCTTCGGAGTATGCAGAGCGGATAACCGAGGTGTTTCTCTTTGGCATGAAGACGAAAATTCCATATTCTTTCCCTTCTACTAAACCTAATAAACCTTGGTTTATTTCTGCTTCTTCTCATGCTATCCACCGCAGGGACGTTGCCTTTATGGATTGCCGTTATATTCAAACTGCAGAAACTCATACACTTATATTTCATCCCAGAATCGTGCAAAATCTATTCTTCGTAACACCAAAAACACATTTCTTCATTTAAAATGTAATAATCTTTCTGATATTTCTACCTCACGCCCCTTCGGGCATTTTGCAAAAAAAAAAATGCAAAACTCTAACTTTGTTTCCTCCTCTTTTCCTCCTTTAGTATCTGTCTGACAGTTTTCTTCCTCTGAAACTGAACTCTCCGCTCAAATTTTTGCCTCTATTTAAATCATAGACTATTTCTGAGCTGTTCCTAATCCATCAACGTCCTCCAGCTCATTTATTCTTAAAATTATAATTTCTTCTAAAGACGTCATTTCTGATGTTCCTTAGTTGAACACAAAGAAAGCGTACGGTCCTGATGCTATTCCTCCTATGGTTCTCAATTCTTGTGCTTCCGAACTTGCGTCCTGCCTTGGTACACTATTTCGTCTATGTCTATCTAACTGAACCTTCTTTTCTTGCTGGAAACTAGCTCTTATTCAGACTGTGCCGAAGAATGGTGACCCTATCTAACCTCTGACTTCTGTCCCACTTCTTTAACTTTTGTTTTCCCTAAAGTTTTTATATCTATCCTAACAGGAAGGTTGGGAAACCTCTCAATTCTTCTAATCTTATCTCTGATCTCCAGTATGGCTTTGGTAAGAAACGCTCTATTGGTGATCTTCTTTCCCTTCTCTCAAACTCTTGGTCCTCTCCTCTTCGGCATTACGGTAAATCTTTTGTTGTCGCGCTGGACATATCGAAAGCTTTGAATAGAGTCTGGCACAAAGCTTTGATTTCCAAACTTCCCTCTTTTGGAATCTCCCTTCTTTCTGTGGTCTTCTCTCTGATTTCATTTCTGTTCGCTCTATAGCAGCTGTTGTAGACGGCCACCGGTCATCCTTTAAATCTCTTAATAGTGACATTTCTCAAAGATTTGTCCTGTCCCCAACATTTTTTTTTGCTTTTCATTAATGACCTACTCAATGGTACTTCATATCCTATCAACTCCAATGCCAATGACTCCACCCTTCAATACTCTTTTTAATTCGAAACGAGCCCCTCCGAACAGCAGTTAGTAAATGCAAGGAGCAACTAACCTCCGATTTATCTCGCATTTCAATTTGGGGTAGAGAAAATATGATCTATTCTCAATGCCATCAAAACTCAATTTAATCTCTCTACTCGTCAAAATCTTCCACGCAACTATGATATCTTCTTCGAAAACACACATCTCTCTAAACAAGCTTCAAAGTGGTTAGGTGCTCTGAGGCGCATTCAGAATGTCTTCTCACCACCCCAGTTACTTGCTCTTTTATAAAGGGGTGGTTCACCCTCTGTATACCTCACACTTCTGAAGTGAATCCACTCATACAGCTCTCCTTGAAAAGGTAGAGTCTAGTGCATTATCTTATCTACTCTTCTACTCTCACTAATTCTCTCCAGTCCCTTTCTGCCTCTCGAATAGCTGCATCAGTCTCTCTATACTATCACTATGACAATGGACACTGCTCTTCAGAGCTCTCTCGTCGCATACTTCCTCCATACTTCTTTCTATTCAGTCACATCATTTGTCTGTCCAACTCTCTGACCTCAGACTTAATCGCTATGCTAAATCTTGCATGCACTCTATTGGCAAATCTGAAATACACTTCCTTCATCTATTTTCCCAACTTCCTATGACTTACTCACTTTCAAACGCCATGTATCACAACATGTTAGCCTTTAATTTGACCAGGTTTCCGATTTTCTCTCAAACTCTTGTGGAAATTTTGTAGGCCTCTTGCCTTTGCCCCCACTAGAGGTGAAATAATATATATATATATATATATATATATATATATATATATAATATATATATATATATATATATATATATATATATATATATACTTCGCAATAAACCCTTAATATCTACTCCTATGGGCCAAAAATATTTGTTCTAAAACAGTGAAATCATAAAACAATTAAACATGGCATCATATAGTAAAAACCAGAAAAAAAGTTAATACTGAACCAAGCTTTTGATCTTTATTCAAGGGAATCAGAAAATCAACAAAATAAAAACGTATGAATTTAGCAACATCAAAGACAAGATTTTGGTTGGCTTGAAATCATACTTTATTTTAATTAATACTTTTTTAATAATAATGCTATTTTCATAGTAAATTGTTTAATATATCATCTATTTTTATTTTACCAGAATTTCTGTTAAAATTATTTTCATTTTTAATTATAAATGATTCCCAAAACTTTCTGTTGTCACTATTGCAGCAAAAATTTAATAATTTTGCAGAGTTCATAACAATTATATGACCTTGATAATATGTAGAGTTACTGTCTCCACTTATTAATAGCAATAGCATAGAGAGAGTGACGCAACAATTCGACGGGTAAGAAAGAAACTGGAGAGAATTAGTGAGGAGCAGGAGAGTTGATAAAGCGAAAAGTCCTACAGTTCCACCTTTTCTAGGAGATCTGTTATGAGTATAACCACTCCAGATGTATGAGGCATATTCTATACAGGGGAAAACAACACCCCTATGCATTGCAAGCTACTGGGGCGAGGTAGAGAAATGCTGTAGGCTCCTTAGAACACCCAACCTCTTAGATGCTAATTTAGAAAGAGAAATAATGTGATCTTTCCAAGAAAGATCACGAGAAAAAGAAACACCAAGAATATTTAGGAGAGATGAAGGTTTGAGCTATGTGTTTTCGAAGAAAAAATAGTTATGTGGAAGATTGTGTCGAGTAGAGAGATGGAGAATTGAGTTTTTGAGGCATTAAAAACGACCATGTTTTCTCTGCCTCAATTTGAAATGCGAAATAGATCAGAGGTTAATTACACCAAGGCCAACCTCCTTGCTTCTGTTAACTTTTGTTGGGAGGGGCGCCTATCAAAATGAAAAGAGTAATGAAGGATGGAGTTATCAGCATAGGATTGGATAGGAGATGAAGTAACAGATAGGAGGTAATTAATGAAAAACAGAAATGATTGGGGAAAGGATAGAACCCTGAGAAACACCACTATTAAGAGATTTGAAAGATGACCGGTGGTCATCTGCAACAGCTGCAATAGAACGACCAGAAAGGAAATTAGAGAGAAGGCCGCAGAGAGAACGATAGATTCCGAAAGAGGATAGTTTGGAAATCAAAGATTTGTGCTAGACTCAATCGAAAGGTTTCGATATGTACAGAGCGACAACAAAAGATTCACCGAAAAGCCGAAGAGCGGAGGACGAAGAGTCAGAGAGAAGGGAAAGAAGATCACCTGCTGAGCGTTTCTTACGAAATAGTTTATCAAGGCAAGATGCAAGCTCGGAAGCACAAGTCTTGAGAACAGCAGGATCGATGCCTTCAGGACTATACGCCTTCTTAGTGCTAAGCTCAGAGAGAACAAATGACGTCTTTAGAAGAAATTGAAATGCTAGTCATAAAAGAGTTAAAGGGGATTGAAGAAATAGGAAAAGCTCCGGAATCGTCTAAGGTTGAACTGGAGGCAAAAGTTTGATCGAAGAGTTCTGTTTTAGAGGAAGGCAAAACGACAGTTGAACCGTGAGAAGATACCAAAGGATGAAAAGATTAATAAGTAAAGTTAGAGTTGAATTATTTTACAAAATGCCAAAAAGGGCGAAAGGAAGAGGAATCAGAAAGATTGTTGCATTTGCGGTGGAGAAAAGAGTTTTTAGTGTTACGAAGGAAAGATTTTGCACGATTCCGGGATGAAATATAAGTTGGGTGAGTTTCTGGAGTTTGAAGACGACGGTAATCCATGAAGGCAGCATCCCTTTGACAGATAGCACGAGAACAAGCAGAGTTAAACCAGGTTTGTTAGGTTTAGTAGAAAGGAAAGGATATGGAATGTACCCTTCCATGCCAGAGAGAATCACTTCTGTTATGCTCTCCGCATACTCCGAGGGACCCCCTCCACGGAAACAGTAATCATTCCATGGAAATCTGAAAAGTACATCAGCAAGTCAGACCAATTAGTGGCACTAAATACCAGAAACGTCTCCTCACCGAAGGTGGGGGCCGTTCTTGCGGGAGACTTGAAGAGACAGGACAGGATACAGATGTAAGAAGGTGATCAGATGAACCTAGATGAGGAAAGAGTTTAACAGTTAAAGGAGAAGGATAAGAAGTTAGGAAAAGATCAAGTATGTTGGGCTCATCACCAAGACGGTCAATGATACTGGTAGGGAGATGCACCAACTGCTCAAGGTTATTCTGGATAGAAAATGGGTTGGCGAGTTCACCAGCTGTGTCATGAGAACTAGATGAAAGCCATTGGCGGTGCAGAACATTGAAATCACCTAAAATGGTGAATAATAAAGAATGTATTTTATTTTGGAGTTAAGACAGTCGAAGAATTTTGGATAGTCTGTAGAGTTAGGAGATAAGTAGATAAACAAATGAATTTAGTTGTAGAGTTGCAAGGAAGTTAAAGCCATGAAATAGAGAATTCAGAATACTCCAAATTAGAGACACGAGGACGGACATCATTGCGCACACATGCGAAAAATCCGCCTTTGGCTGAAAATTGAGGAAAAAGACAGTAGGAGGAAACAGAGTAGGGTTTGCTGTCAAAGCACTCAGACACCTGAATT
>SEYY01015726.1:7500-13379 GCA_009176605.1 Armadillidium nasatum | reverse complement strand
ATGCGAGTACTATTTATTGTTGGCAAGAAAAAATTTTGTGGCTCTTTAAAAACTTTGAAATTTTGTAAATTGTAATTTTTGACTCTTCCGACTCAAAAGGTTGCCGACCCCTGGTCTAGACCACTATTAACATCAAAATTTATCTTAATAGCTTTCACTAATAACATATATACAAGTTTTATATCTTGGAAACAGAAAATCCCTCAAATTCCCATGATTTGAACTATTTGAAGAACATTTTAAATGGTGAGTCATTTTATTGAATTATTTTTTAATAATTATAGGTTAAATCTTTACTATAAATAGGTTTATTCTTAGCAGACCAGTCACAATACTGCATTAAGCTCTTTCTTGAGTTTCAGCGCAATAGATAATAATTACTATATATATATATATATATATATATATATATATATATATATATATATATATATATATATATATATATATATATATATATATATATATATATATATATATATATATATATATATATATATATATATATATATATATATATATATATATATATATATATATATATATATATATATATATATATATATATATATATATATATATATATATATATATATATATATATATATATATATATATATATATATATATATATATATATATATATATATATATATATATATATATATATATATATATATATATATATATATATATATATATATATATATATATATATATATATATATATATATATATATATATATATATATATATATATATATATATATATATATATATATATATATATATATATATATATATATATATATATATATATATATATATATATATTCCTTACTCTTAGACAATGTGTTTATGAAAAACATAAAATAATTATTAAACAGGTTCAAAATTTATGACAAATAAAAGCTTCTATAAATATTCTTATAAGAATAAGGTCTACTGTTTTTTATATTTTATCAAACAAAAAAACAATCCCAAAAAATTATAATAGTTACCCCAAATTTAAATGTTTTCTTTTATAAAAATCATTTTCTATAGTTTTGATGAGTAACTATTTTAGTTTTTGAAAAGTTAATTCAATTTAAATTTTTATTAATTATTTTTATTATTTTTTTTAAAGTTATACGTTTAAAATATAATGAGTAAATTTTTTTTTTTTTTTGATATTATATTTAATTAAATAAATTTACAAAAATGTTAACAAATAAATAACCTACATGGCCGGTGAAGAATAAAAAAATAAATATACATATATATATATATATATATATATATATATATATATATATATATATATATATATATATATATATATATATATATATATATATATATATATATATATATATATATATATATATATATATATATATATATATATATATATATATATATATATATATATATATATATATATATATATATATATATATATATATATATATATATATATATATATATATATATATATATATATATATATAATATATATATATATATATATATATATATATATATATATATATATATATATATATATATATATATATATATATATATATATATATATATATATATATATAGAGAGAGAGAGAGAGAGAGAGAGAGAGAGAGTTGGACAGAGAAATGGAGGAGGTATGCGACGAGAGAGTTCAGAAGAGCAGTGTCCATTGTAATAGCGATAGTATAGAGAGTGACGCAACAATTCGACGGCCAGAAAGAGATTGGAGAGAATTAGTGAGAGCAGGAGAGTTGATAAGACGAAAAGCCCTAGACTCCAAGTTGTATGAGTTTAACCACCACAGATGTGTGACGCATACTCCATACAGGGGGTGAACAACATCCCTATACAGAGAAAGCAACTGGGGTGGAGTGAAGAAATTCTGAAGGAGCCTCAGAATATCTAACCTCTTAGAAGCTTGTTTAGAAAGAGAGGTAATGTGATCTTTCCAAGAAAGATCACAAGAAAAAGAAACACAAAGAATATTAGGGAGAGATGAAGGTTTGAGGTGTGTGTTTTCGAAGAAGATATCATAGTTGTGTGGAAGATTGTGTCGAGTGAGTGATGGAGGAATTGAGTTTTGGTGGCATTGAAAACAACCATGTTCTCTCTGCCCCAATTTGAAATGCGAGAAAGATCAAAGGTCAGCTGCTCCAAGGCTACCTTCTTTGAGTTTATTAATTGTCGTTGGGAGGGACGCCTTTCAAAATGAAAAGAGTAATGAAGGGTGGAGTCAAAAAATTAAAAAATTAATTAATAAATTAATGAAAAACAGAAAAAGTGTTGGGATAGGACAGATCCTTGAGGAACACCATAATTAATAGATTTAAAGGAAGAAAGGTGGCCGTCTAAAACAGCTGCTATAGAACGACCGGAAAGGAAATCAGATAGAAGGTCATAGAGAAAAGGATAGATTCCGAAAGAGGGAAGTTTGGAAATCAAAGCTTTGTGCCAGACTCTATCGAAAGCTTTCGATATGTCCAGCGCCACAGCAAAAGATTCACCGAAATGCCGAAGAGCGGAGAACCAAGAGTCAAAGAGAAGAGAAAGGAGATCACCAGTGGAGCGTTTCTTACTAAAGCAATGCTGGCGATCAGAGATAAGATTGGAAGAATTGAGATGTTTCCAAATCTTCCTGTTAAGGATAGATTCGAAAACTTTAGAAATAACGGAGGTTAAAGAAATGGGACGGTGGTTAGAGGGTTGAGAGGGGTCCCCCTTCTTTGCGGGCACGCACGTTTCCAGCAAGAAGGGAAGGTTGAAGTAGAAAGACATAGACGAAAAAGTTTACCAAGGCAGGGTGCAAGCTCGGAAGCACAAGTTTTGAGAACCACAGGAGGGATACCGTCAGGACCCGTACGTTCTTAACAATCGATGAATTTAAATTAAAAGGCATCTTCATTTTACAGCTTTTACCATTTAGAAGCAGAGCTGGAACTTTGGTACAAAATTTTGAAGGAAAAGAAACTGAGTAGTGAAGAACTAAAAGATCTTGTCGTCTCCCAAGTGTTAAAGGAGACTGAATCTTTCTTTCCGCTGACAAAAAATGCTTTGCTGATACTACTAATCACCCAGCCATTCACCACCAGTACAGTAGAGTGTTCTTTCAGTACTCTGCGAAGGATCAAGACTTGGCTTAAGAAGCACTATGGGAGAGGACAAGTTAAACGGACTGGCTATGATGAGTGTACACAGAAAATTTTTGTGTTTGAACAATTATGATTACTTTATTCAAACAGTAGTTGATTTAAAAAAAATTACTCTTTTAATAATATCAATTAATTGCAACTGACCCACATTGTAAATTTATTATCATTTCATATTGTATTTCATATTATATTATATTAAAAAAATTAATTAAATATTGATTATTTCCATTTCCATATAGGTGTTTATAGTTTAATATTTCTGCTTCTTTCCCTGTAAGTTTCTGTAAAATTTTAAGCTGCTGCCCCTGGCTGGGAAGCTAGCGACTTCCTCTCTCTCTCTCTCTCTCTCTCTCTCTCTCTCTCTCTCTATATATATATATATATATATATATTATATATATATATATATATATATATATATATATAATATATATATATATATATATATATATAAAGGTATGAAAGCGTAGTCCTGCGCGTGTTCCTGGGCAATTGTGTGTATATACCTGAATGTGTGTATGTGAGTGTGTATTGCAAATTAACATTCACAGGAGTACATTTATGGCAACAATGTACGAAACAGTTAAACCGCTTCACAGAATTTAATTTTAACATTTCAAATTTCGAAAGAAAGGCAAATAATTATTCGCGAAATATTTGCCTTTAATTCAATCTCTCTTGTTTGCAAAGCTTCATTTGCCAGATTAATAAGAAGAAAAATAAATAATATAAACTTATTTTATATATTTAATTGAAAGATTTTTATTGCGTAAATTCGGAAAAACGATCATTATTTTTTTATTATTATTAAGATATATATATATATATATATATATATATATATATATATATATATATATATATATATATATATATATATATATATATATATATATATATATATATATATATATAATTGGACTAAAATATGGAAGAAGCATAAATGTGACAGAGGCCGTTACGAGTGACAGGTAACTTACAACGTCGATAGAAGCGTCAGTTGCTTTGTGCTCAGTATTCAATGCTGGTTCAAGTGTGGTACGTCCATCTTTACAGAAGGACATATTTTTTGATGCCCACCTAACAGGTGTTTCTGTGAACAAAGTGTCAGAACTATCCAAGGTTATGAGTGCATGTCGTGCTTCAGGAAAAACATCTTCCGATATACACTTACCTGGACGTACTTCGAAACTGGGTAACAGACACATGGAGGCATGGAGGCATGGAGGCGTACATTCCATATTCTTTCCCTTCTACTAAACCTAACAAACCTTGATTTAACTCTGCTTGTTCTCGTGCTATCCGCCACAGGGATGCTGCCTTCAGGAATTACCGTCGTCTTCAAACTCCTGAAACTCATGCAACTTATATTTCCCGGAATCGTGCAAAATCTATTCTCCGTAATACTAAAAACTCCTTTCTCGGCATAAAATGCAACAATCTTTCTGGTTCTACTTCCTCACGCCCTTTCTGGCATTTTGCAAAAAATGTCAACTCTAACTTTGCTTCTTCCTCTTTCCCTCCTCTAGTATCTTCTGACGGTACAACTGCCGTTTTGCCTTCCTCTAAAGCTGAACTCTTTGCTCAAACTTTTGCTTCCAACTCAACCTTATACGATTCCGGAGCTGTTCCTTCTCCTTCAACCCCCTCCAATTCATTTATGCTTAAAATTATAATTTCTTCTAAAGACGTAACTTCTGCTCTCTCTGAGCTTAACACTAAGAAGGAATATGGTCCTGACGGTATCCCTCCTCTGGTTCTCAAAACTTGTGTTTCCGAGCTTGCACCCTGCCTTGGTAAACTTTTTCGTCTATGTCTTTCTAATTCAACCTTGACTACTTGCTGGAAACGTGCGCTCATTCAGCCTGTGCCGAAGAAGGGAGACCCCTCTCAACCCTCTAACTATCGTCCCATTTCCTTAACCTCCGTTCTTTCTAAAGTTTTCGAATCTATCCTTAACAGGAAGATTTGGAAACATCTCAATTCTTCTAATCTTATTATCTCAGATCGCCAGTATGGCTTTCGTAAGAAACGCTCTACTGGTGATCTCCTTTCCCTTCTCTCTGACTCTTGGTCCTCCTCTCTTCGGCATTTAGGTGAATCTTTTGCTGTTGCGCTAGACATATCGAAAGCTTTCGATAGAGTCTGGCACAAAGCTTTGATTTCCAAACTTCCCTCTTTCGGAATCTATCCTTCTCTCTGTGACCTTCTCTCTGATTTCCTTTCCGGTCGTTCTATAACAGCAGTTGTAGACGGCCACCGTTCTTCCTTTAAATCTATTAATAGTGGTGTTCCTCAAGGATCTGTCCTATCCCCAACACTTTTTCTACTTTTCATTGATGACCTTCTCTCTGTTACTTCATCTCCTATCCACTCCTATGCTGATGACTCCACCCTTCATTATTCTTTTCAATTTGAAAGGCGCCCCTCTCAACAACAGTTACTAGATGCAAGGAGGGTTGCCTTGGAGCAGCTGACCTCTGATCTATCTCGTATTTCTAATTGGGGCAGAGAGAACATGGTTGTTTTCAATGCCACCAAAACTCAATTCCTCCATCTCACTACTCGACACAATCTTCCATACAACTATGATATCTTCTTCGAAAACACTCAACTCAGACCTTCATCTGTTCTTAATATTCTCGGTGTTTCCTTTTCTCGTGATCTTTCTTGTAAAGATCACATTACCTCTCTTTCTAAACAAGCTTCTAAGGGGTTAGGTG
>SEYY01015725.1:7500-12653 GCA_009176605.1 Armadillidium nasatum | reverse complement strand
AAGCAGTGGATACAACATTCCTACATTTTTGTGAGAATTTCCCTATTCTTTCCTTCAGTTCTTCTTCCAGCCTGCCCCGTTCATCCAGGATCACCCCCAAGTACTTAAATTTATTTACCTGTTCGAATCTAGTTTCTTCTACACTCACCACCATCTCCTCTTTCTCCCTTGCCATCACCATCCCTTCTGCTTTTTCTTTGTTTATTCTCATACTCATTGAATTCATCACCTCGTTCCATCTATTTAGAGCCTCCTGTAATTCTCTAATTTGCGCTATTATTACTGCCCAGGCATCCGCGTAAACCAGTGCGAGCTCTCTTTCTTCTATTGTACATATTCTCCTGAGACTGGCATCCAGATATAGCTCAAAGAGTAGCGGAAACAATACACTTCCTTTTCTTACTCCTGTCCTCATTCTAAACAGCTTCTGTCCTCCTTCTCCTTTGATCATATTTACTGGTTCTTCGCACATATTTTTTATAGCTGATATCAATCCCACCGATATGTCGTACACTGAATCCTCCAATATTCTTCAGAGTCTCTCCCTGTTTATCCTGTCTAAAGCCTACTCCAAGTCTATAAATGTTACGTATGCTTTTTTATTCCACTCTATGATATTAACTTTCAGTATTTTCATAAAAAAAATCAAGTCCGCTGTACCTTTTCCCGGCCTGAAGTAATGCTGCCAATCTCTTATCTTATCTTCAACTTCCGTTCTTAGTTTCCTCTCCAGAATTCTTTCATATATTTTACTCACCTCCACCAGCAACGCTATTCCTATGTACGAGTAATTTCCACACTCTTTTTTTTCTGCCTTCTTGTGTATCAGGCAAATTACTTCTTTTCTCCAATCTTTTGGTGTTTTTCTCTTTCTCTACACTTGGTTTAGTAATGTTGTAGGTCATTCAACCACTTCCTCACCTGTCCTGAATAGTTCATCATTCAATCGATCATATCCTGGACTCTTCCCACTTTTCAACTTTCTAATTAAGCTCCTCACTTCCTCTCAACCCATTCCTTATAGCACTTCACGCACCGGTCCCTCTCTCTTGGTTGATTCTCTCTCCTCCCTGGCTTCCTCCCCTTCCTACACGTTCAACAGTTCCTCAAAATACTCTCTCCATCTCTCCGCCACCTCCTCCTCTTCCAATAGAGTCTCCCCCTACCTATTCTGCACTACGTGTGTTTCTGGCTCCATTATTTCTCCTCATAGTTTTGCCCATTCCCTACATGAGCTTTGTTCCTCTCAAGTCCTCTCTTAATTCTCCTTCTATTTTTCTACATGTGGAGTCTTTATTTCCTCTGCATGACTTCTTGCGTTTATATATTCCATTCTGTTTTCCTCTGTTCTTGTTTTCATCTAATTCTTGTATATCTTGTTTTGGCCCTCATCATATTCTTCCTCTCCTCGTTCCACCAAGCCTTTTTTCTTTCCTTTGCCTCCCATTGTTCTCTCTTTACACAGTATCTCCTCTGCGATTCTGTCCATACCTGTCTTAAAGGCCTTCCAGCTCTCTTCTACACTCTCCTGTTCCTCGGTTTCTTCATACTTCCTCGTGATTCATTCATCGAAAATTTACATCAAACCCTCTTCTCTTAATCTTTCCAAACAGTATCTTTCCTTTATTTTCTTTTTTTGGTTTAATCCTCCCTTTTCAATAAGTTTTCCACAGCACCATACTGTGATAATTATTATTATTATTCTTATTATTATTATTATTATTATTATTATTATTATTATTATTATTATTATTATTATTATTATTATTATTATTATTATTATTATTATTATTAATAGTAAGGTCTAAATATATTTATAGATGTTGCAGAATGAATATGAGGTATTAATTTATTTTTATAAATGAAAATATAAGAGTATTTTTTTTGCATAAATTGAAAGATCAATATTGCTTAATATATTAAGTAATAAGGATATAATTATAGGTTAAAATCTCTAAAGTGAAAATAGTAATATAATAGAGAAATAGAATCGGAATACTTTGCTATCACTAAATGTGTTGCAGCCTGTTATTGTTTGGTAAGATTTGGTAGAAACATGAAATGTCTTGAGTCAATTATTTTTTATGGATTGTAAAAGTGATCAGGTGATGGTGTCTGTATTGCACGAGTACAATATATAATGACAATGGAAGATGTTAATTAATATGTAACGAATTTTAGACCCAGAAAGTAAGAAAAGCAATTTAAGAATTATTATGAGACATTTAAAAAGAGAGGACTATTTGCAATATTTTTAAGGTCGCATCAGATTCAGAATGATGTGTTTCTGAGAACTGAAAATTTTGAGATCTAGGAAGGGAAAATAGAAAGGACTAACAACAAGAATGACAGAATTTAAAGTGTTGAAGATCGTCGCAACGGACGATGTTGAGATAATTAAATGCATATATGAAACAAAGTTAAAACAAAAAAAAGTGTTCAGATTTCAATTAAGTAGATGGTGATTGAGAAAAATAAAAAAGTCTTGGAATAAAAATAGAAATAAATCTATCAGACATTATTATTTATTTTATGGAATTATAATAAATGGAGAAGAATGATGGATTTTTTTTTTTTTTTAATAAAAAAAAAAAATTATAATATATATATATATATATATATATATATATATATATATATATATATATATATATATATATATATATATATATATATATATATATATATATATATATATATATATATATATATATATATATATATATATATATATATATATATATATATATATATATATATATATATGGACCAGGTGTGGTCCTGGGGCACAAGTTCTGTCTGTAAAAACCGGTGCTTTTATCTCTTGGGTGGTGTAGAGACAGAGAGGTATCTTCAGGAGGCTGAATGTTCTCTGACCGATGTGCCGACTGGTAGGCGTGTGGTAGCCACCACCTCTCTTCAGGCCTTTTGCAACGGCTGCTTCTGTTGGGAAGGCCACTTCAAGGGAGGAACCAAAGTCAAGGGCAAATTCTAATGCCAAACTGTGGTGTCCTTTGAAGAAAAGAGGTGATTGGAACTTCTTCTTGTCCTCCGGATGGTCTTCTTTGAGGCTCTTGCTGTGTCAGGTAGCCGAAGACAAAAGAGTGTCAGTACTGTCTAATTCACATTCCTTTGGAAAGGGCTGCTGCTTCTGCTTCTGGCAGAAGTTCCAGATAAATTGAATCACTAGAACTATGTGTTTTGATACCTTTTGAAGCTTATCTCAAAAGTTGAGAATGTTCAAGAAAACAAATAGTTAATTTCCATCATTTAATTAATTTTATAAAAGATACACAACAAACTCATTATAAAAATTCTTTCATTAGCAAGTATTTAATTAATATAGAATATAATCGCTAAAAACAAATAATAATAATTATTTTCCTAAACAACTTTATTTTAACAAAATATAAGAAAATTAAAATTATGACAATAACTTATATTTATTAATTAAATATATAAATTTTAATAAAATATATACATTAAAAAATTAAAATGAAGGTTATTCATTCGGAATTCTGGCTCTAAATGGTTTTTCTTTTCTTTTTTTCTTTTAATTTGGGCAGGAACATATATTCAGTGATCTTAACTTCGTTATCTAACTGTTAAATTATTATTAATAAACTTTTTTTTACATGAATATACTTTTCATTATTTAATATATTATTATAAACCATTTTAAATTTATATTTTTCTATAAAAACACATAATTTATAAATTCGCTTTATTCATCACTTTATTTTATAGCTTGCGCTGTAAAATTCATTCTCTTTTTATCTAAAGAAATTGTTTATTAACTTTAGTTATAACTTTACACTTATATATATATATATATATATATATATATATATATATATATATATATATATATATATATATATATATATATATATATATATATATATATATATATATATATATATATATTATACTACTACAATCTCTTGGGGTGGTGTCTATCGCAGGCCACATCCATCCAAACACTAACCCCTTCACCATTCTTTTCTATTCAGTCCTATGCTCTGTCAACCTCACACCCCCCTCCCAATTCATCCCTCTATCCCTTAACAGCTCCTTGACATTGTTCATCCAACTTTCCCTCGGTCTCCCCATATCTCTCACACCCTCCACTTCTGAAACAAATACCTTTTCAGCCATTCTTTCTTTATTCATCTTACAAACATGTCCAAACCATCTCAGCATACTTTGTTCATCTCTCTCAACCATACCTTTCTCCATCCACACATTTCCTTTATTCTAACATTTCTGACTCTATCTCTTCTACGAATTCCACAAACCACTCTCAGACCTTTCATTTCGAAAACTTCTATTTTTTTCTCTTCTTAGCGTTCAACCTCCATACCTCACTTCCATACATAATCACCGGTATACAACATTCCTCAAACATTCTCACCTTCACCTCCCTTGGTAACCTTCCTCTATCCCAAATATCCCTCAAACCACCTAACACCTTCTCCCCTTTTCTTATTTTAAGACCAATTTCATCACCCATACTAACATCAGCCTCTCCAAAAATCATCCCCAGATACTTAAATGAAGTAACTAGCTCCTATTTCTCCCTACCTACTTTAATTTGTAAATCATCTCCTTCAGCCACACCCCTCTCCACTCCCTCTTCATTTTCATCCACAGCACTTTACTCTTACCCACATTTACTCTTAAGTCCAAATCATCACTACCCTTTACAAACTCATCCACCAATACTTTCAAATTTTTATGTGTCTAAGCTAAAAGTACCACGTCATCCGCATACATCAACACATTTGCATCCCACATACCATCATGCTCCCTCATTCTCCCCATTTCGCTACCCTATCCGTTTTTCTCACCACTTTGTCAAAAAATAAATAACCCCTAGATCATTACACAACCCTGTCTAGACCATTATTTACATAAAAAAACTCAGTCTCCAATCTGTTCACTCTCACACATGCCCTGCTATTCCGATATAGTACTCTAAACCTTACAGTAGTTTCTCCTTAATTTCATACTCACTCAGGACCTCTCACAGTTTATTCCTATCTAACCTATCGTAAGCTCTTCCTAGGTCAGTAAAGCACATGTACACATCCTTCTTTTTATCTCTACTTTTCTCTTCAATCAGCCTTAATATAAAAACCCAATCCATATAA
>SEYY01015725.1:0-2500 GCA_009176605.1 Armadillidium nasatum | reverse complement strand
TGGGACCAATATCGGTAAAGCTTATGATATTAGGCCACCCCCCTATGTAATTGCAAAGACTGGTATATTTATCCTCGTAACTGCAAATATTTTATTCGGTTTTATTAACAGCATGTATAACATTGAGGTATTTTTAACTTTTTCTATTTTAATACGCATTGGGTGAGTCTTTCGGCTACACTACTTTTATTGTAACAGCTTTTAGCGTATTTGCTGAAGAATTTTTTTGATGATATTGCAACTGTCATGGCTTGTTTTGAGTCTTGTCTTGGAATAGGTTTAATTATCGACCCAAGCATTGGTGGAGCTCTGTATGAAAATGGAGGATTTACTATTCCTTTTATAGTTACGGTTTTGATGATCTTGCTTATTGGAGTTCTCGTATTATTTATTAAGTCTTCTAAGAGAGATTTATATTTTACAATAAAGTATAAAGATACTTGTTCCCTGATAACGAATCCAGAATGTTTATATATATATATATATATATATATATATATATATATATATATATATATATATATATATATATATATATATATATATATATATATATATATATATATATACGTTTCAGTGAGTCAAAGATATTTTATAGCCTCTTTTTAAAATAACTGGAAAAAAAATGGTAAGTGGGATTTTATGGTTCCATTTCAAAACAATATTTGGTAACCGATCTGCGACCAATGTATAAAAGGATCGTAAATCCGTATTATACGTATAGACATTCACTAATTTACGGCTGAACAAAAGGGAGTTTATAAAGTTTTTAAAATCCGACACAGAGAAAAAATAAAAAAAAGGTAATGTATATATATATATATATATATATATATATATATATATATATATATATATATATATATATATATATATATATATATATATATATATATATATATATATATATATATATATATATATATATATTGAGATTTTTTTTTCTCCATTTTGGAGCCTTTACATTTTATGATTTTGAAGGTTGTTCACCTCATTGTTATTTTTAGCGTTTAATAAATTAACTTTTATTTTCCTATTTTTAACTATTTTATTTGTGGACTTTAATTTTTGAGTTACTTTAACGTAGTTATTTATAATAATTATTTTTTTTTAAAAAAATTTTTTTTTTTTTTTTTTTTTTTTTTTTTTTTTTTTTTTTATTATTATTATTAATTATTATTATTATTATTATTATTATTATTATTATTATTATTATTTATATTATATATATATATGATTTGATTAATATTATATATATATATATATATATATATATATATATATATATATATATATATATATATATATATATATATATATATATATATATATATATATATATATATATATATATCCAAACAATTAGATTCTAATTTAAAAAACTTATTTACAGGTCGTCGCAGTAAGAATTTTCAGACAGAAAAAAGACCCTGATAATTTACATCTGTATTGATCTCTACCCATTTTCCATCTCCGATTCCATTTTTATTTCGAGTGTAAACAGGTAAGAAAAATCTTTTTTTTTATCTTCCTTGAGCTGAAAATTAACTTATTATATATTTTTTTTTTTCTCTTTTACTGTACTCTTGTGTATTTTTCACTGAATTAATATTATTATTATTATTATTATTATTATTATTATTATTATTATTATTATTATTATTATTATTATTATTATCTCGATTGGGTGAAAAATTATTTATTTTCCTTTTTTCCCTTTTCTCGTATTTTTCCTTTCATTTATTTCTTTTTATATCACTTTCAATTGTATCTTCTTTTCCTTATTCTGTTTACTGTACTCTTGTGTATTTTTCATTTTATTTCTTCATTTATTTCTTTTTATATCATTTAAAATTGTTTCTTCTACTTTTCCTTATACTGTTTCATTTCTTTTATATCATTTCCGTTTTTCATTTTTTTTTTTTTCTTCATTTATTCCTTTTTATATCATTTTCAATTGTTTCTTCTTTTCCTTATTCTGTTTACTGTACTCTTGTGTATTTTTCATTTTATTTCTTCATTTATTTCTTTTATATCATTTTAATTTGTTTCTTCTACTTTTCCTCTTTTCTTTTTATTCTTAAAAATTATTTTCATTTATTCCTAGAATCGATTTTATAGTTAAAACATAGTAATATATATATATATATATATATATATATATATATATATATATATATATATATATATATATATATATATATATTATATATATATTTATAAATAAAAAAAAAAAAAAAAAAAAATTCTCTTCTTTATTTTATTAAAAGTATTTAGTATAAAATAATAATCTTCTGTTCTATCATATAAGATGGTTTTTTTTTTTAGAAATGAAAAGTAATTAAGACAACGGTTACCCTATATATATATATATATATATATATATATATATATATATATATATATATATATATATATATATATATATATATATATATATATATATATATATATATATATATATATATATATATATATATATATATATATATAATATATA
>SEYY01015724.1:7500-12500 GCA_009176605.1 Armadillidium nasatum | reverse complement strand
ACGATCTACTACCTCGTTTCTTTTCTGATGTTTTACCTGTCGGAACAGTTCTCTGAGCACTTATGAATCACTAAAATTCTCGTCTATATAACAAATATTCACCGCTGCTTTTAACTATTCCATCAATACTTAGTTGAACTGTCAGATTCTCTATTTCAGTTCGGTACATCTAATCCCTCACGTATCATTTTGGAGCTGTATATATCTCCTATACAAAAAGCTACTTATAAACTCTTCCCTCCTAAATTTACCACAATTTATATATAGATCGGTTTTCATGTCTTTTGATTTATTCTCGAGCTACTCTCCGCGAGCTTCCTACTTTTAACGCGAAAAGATTTGAGTGACTACCATAGTCAGTTCACTCTATTCAGTTTCACAATTCCAATTAATCTTCTCTTCGTAGTCCACGCTAATGCTCGTACTTCTCTGATTGAATTTCAAGTTCTTCATGTTTTATTCTCTCATATCCAGGATCTTCTCTATCACGTTTGAAAATATTTCTGGTAACTGATCTTCTCTAGGTATAATCGATGCCTTATATAGTGGGTGCAAGGGGATAGTAGCGAGTGGCTCCGCATCTTGTCTTTCATTATAGTTCTGATGTTTCTCATCTAGCCGTGTGTTGATTATGTATCTCTGTTTCTTACCTACTGCACTTCTCGATACTCCTCTCTCACTTAGATCGCTGACTCTTTACTTGCTATCGAAGTTTTTGGTCTTCAAAGTATTATTTAGACGATAAGCTGCAATCACTCTCTCTTGTGTGAACGTGTTCTTCGATTTCTCATGTTTATGCACTCCTCCTGATATCCGTTACCGGTTGGTCATAACATTGATTTTTCGCTTACTTTCCCGTCACTTTACATACGACTTAAGTACATCTACTAATCATCTAAGACTACACCCATAGCGGGCGATGGAGCTGTTATAGTCATTCATGTGGAAAATACCTTAAATCAGTACTTCTTCTTTTGAGGAACTTAACTTAAGAGTCGCTCCTCTCATTTTAATCTGATTATCACATACTCCAAAGCAGGAACCTATGGATCTGTTATATAACTGTTACGTGCCGACTACTTTGATTATCCCAAATCGCAAGTACAGAATCCTTGCTTATAGGAATGCTCTAATATTCCTTAACTATCTGTCGCGCCTGGTGTTTAACTCATTTTATTTGTTGCTGCTCAGATTCAGTGTTATTTAACAAAGACTTGTGTACGTATATTTTTTTTTATTATAAATCCTTTTTACTTATAATGAATTTCTTGTTCTTCCCGGTTTGCGAT
Organism: Armadillidium nasatum; assembly: GCA_009176605.1. Lineage (NCBI taxonomy): Eukaryota > Metazoa > Arthropoda > Malacostraca > Isopoda > Armadillidiidae > Armadillidium > Armadillidium nasatum. The sequence continues at coordinate 11,211 of SEYY01015724.1, read as the reverse complement.
GTCCTTTTGTGTCTCTACTTTGTTTTCTTTCGCTCTTGTTGTGCTTGACATTGCTGTCTTAGCTACGTTCAGACCACTTATTCTGCATCTCCGTGTGAATGCACCTATAGCTGTGGGGTTGCACCTTACGATGTGCAAGTAGACTGTCATATGGAAGGAATCGCAGATGCATGCATCTCTCAAGATTCAGTATACTTTTCCTTTCTCGAAATAGTCTTCTCGTGTAGTCAATAAGCATATGTATCTGTGAAGCATGAGATGTGGGTGTGTAAGAGCGGAGTAGATCTTCAGAAACCTTTTTAGAATATGATAAACCGGGCGCCTCACAGTACAGAGATGTAGCATCTTTCTTGTTGCTTGTGGTAAATGTGTGTATGTTTGATACGACCGGTCCTAAATCACACTTATATGTGTACATACATAGGGGTACCCATCCGACATACTACACACCATTCTCCACTAACACACCCACCTTTTTCTACCTTACAATTTTCCTTTCCAGTAGTCATGTCTACGTTTATTATCGGTATTTTTTTGTTATTATTATATATTATTACATATATTATATATATTTATATATATATATATATATCAAAAAAAAAAAAAAAAAAAAAATGAATAAAATTTTGAAAAATAATTATAATTTTATCCTTTATTTGTTCCCCTTTTTCCTATACAAATTTTGCTTCACTTTCTTTCTAACCTTTCTCTCTCCTCTCTTAATATTCTCTCTTTCTCTCTCTCAAGCAAATTACCAACCTGATGTCTCTATATCTCTCTCTTACTATCTCATTATCACGTCGTCGTCTCGTGTCTCGTGTCGTCTGCGTACCCCCTCTCTTCTCTTAACTCACTCACCTCTCTACTTTCTCTCACTTTCTCTCTTTACCTCCCTCTCTCCTTTACCTATCTATCTTAAATATAACTATCTATCTTCTTCTCCAATCTGTCTATGTCTATCTCTGTCTGTCTGTCTCTGTCTCTCTCTCTCTCTCTCTCTCTCTCTCTCTCTCTCTCTCTCTCTCTCTCTCTCTCTCTCTCTCTCTCTCTCTCTCCCCTGATATTTTATGGATTTAACAAATATTTGTCAGAATTCTTAATGATTTGGTCACGTGTATTTTCAGTCTTTTAACTTTAAGTTTCTCCAATTGCTTCAATATTTAATTAACATTTATGAAATATTCACAATGATATATTATTATATATTATAATATATAACCATATATATAATATATAATATATATATAATATATATATATATATATATATATAGGTTGTAGATACCTTTTTTTTTGTTTACCGGAAATTTGTTTTATTGACATATCTTCTACACAATCTCTATGAAAGAAAAAGATTGAATAATATAAAATATTTTACGAAAAATTTCTTTATTTAAAATATACAAGAGGACGATTGATTACCTTTTTAATTATTATAGTTATAAAAATAAAAATAATAATATATTTATTATATATATATATTTTTTTTTTTTTTTTTTTTTTTTTTTTTTTTTTTTTTTTTTATTATATATATTTTATTTTATATAATTTATATAAATATTTAATATATATAAATTGAAATGCTCCATAAGAATAAGATGTACCTCCAAATATATCATTATATGATAATAAACCTTCAGATAAATTTTGATTTGTACCCAATAAAGAGTGTATAAGGGAAAATCGGATTAGTTTGGTGTAAGTCGATATTTAGTGAAAGTTCGATACTTCCTCCTTGTATCCTATTAGCACCCAGCTCACGAGTTTATATAAGTGTTGAAATCGATATTTTATGAAATCGATAATTTAGTGAAGTCGATTATTTCTCTGTTTCCTTTTGATTTGCACCCAATACGAGTATATAGTGAAATCGATATTTAGTGAAATCGATAGTTTGTGAAATCGATATTTCTCTTTGTTTGTGTCCTTTATAATGCACTTAAGTTATTTAATGCTTTTTTCATTACTTTTTAACCAAAGGTCATCGATTTATGTCACAGAAACAAAGAGGTTGAAAAAGTGAACCCAATATATATACTATACAGTATATAGAATTATACACTACCTACCTTATTACACAGGTGAAATACCTTATTCTACGAAATATAATGTAATCCAGCTAGGATAGTAGTATATAAGGTGAAAGAATGGAATATATATTGAATAATATATAGTACGGAGATCCAAAAATATAATATATAATACCACGTCTCTATGACTCTTGGCCGACTGAGGACTCATCGGAATTTTCAAACTTCATTACAAATTTTACAAAAGTTAAACACGTTACAGGCCGAAAAGCTCTTAAAGTTATGTACAAGACCATACAAATTTTTACACTACTCACAGTGGACATGCAGCACATTCCCGTAATATATAATATATTATATTAATATTGATATTATTATGAGATTATGAGGTAGGTAGTATAGATAAGGGTATATGATTATAGTGTATATATAGTATAATATATCTACACACCCTACAATTAGGTAGATATATATTATGCATAGAGTTTATAAGCATGTATCTACCAATTAGTTAGTATTAAGTAAAAGAAGGAAAGAAGATTCAAAGCAAACAAATAAGTGGCCCCCCGGGGTTTTTCCTTTTACGGGAAACCCCCCATACAAAGCGGATCCCAAGGAAGATAATGTAAAGGAATTGTTTGGGAGGATGTTATTCCAAATCTTGCCCTGTTGAAGGATAGCGGATTTCGTCCGCCGGAAAACTTTGAGGGAAAAGAAGCGACAAATGGCACAAAAAATGGGGAAACAACACGGGGGGGGTAAGGTGGAGGTGGAAGGAGGGAATCCCCCCTCCCCCACCCCCCCTTTCTTCGGGGGGCCCACAGGGCTGATGGAAGCCCCCGGGCGGGCCCCCGACCCCCGTTTCTAACCAAGGAAAGGAAAGTTTGAGCAGTAGGAGACAAAAAACAAGGTCGGACCCGATAATTTTCTATATATATTTAAATAATAATATAATTTTTTATAATATAAAATATTAAATATAATATATTATATATATATAATTATAAATATATATTATTTTAATATTTATATAAAATATGAATATATATATATATATTAACCAATATTACATAAATTATTAAAATATTTATTTGACAGAGGGAAGGGATGGGGGGGGGGGAGGGGGGAGGGAAGGGTAAAGTTTTGGTATTTGCGAAGGAAAAAGTTTTTGTGCCCCCCCAACCACCCCCCAAAAAAAAAAAAATTTCAAATAAACAGAAAAAATAAATTAAACAATAAATATTTAAAAAAGTATAATATACTATATATATATCTAAATATATAGAATATATTATAATATATATATTTATATATATACTATAACATAAATATATAATAAATAAAATAATAAATTCATATATATATATATATATATATAATATATTATATTATTATATATAATATAAATAAATATAAACAAAAATAAAAAAAAAAAAAAAAAAAAAAAAAAAAAAAAAAAAAAAAAAAAAAAAAAAAAAAAAAAAAAAAAAAAAAAAAAAAAATAATATATATAATATATAATATATGATATATATTATAATATATGATATTAAATATAATAAAAAATAATACTATTATATAATTTATATAATATATAGAAATATATATATATCATATATATTATATATATAGAATATAATTATAATATAATATTATAATATATATAATATATAAGTTTTATA
>SEYY01015723.1:0-2500 GCA_009176605.1 Armadillidium nasatum | reverse complement strand
AATAATTAATAATAATAAAATAATTAATAATAATATAATAATAAATAATAATAATAAAATAAATAATAATATAATAAATAATAATATAATAAATAATAATGAGAAAAAATAATAATAATAAAATAATAATAATAATAATAATAATAATAAATAATAATAATAATAATAAATAATAATAATAATAATAATAATAATAATTACAATAATAACACTGTGGCATGAGAACCTTCACTTTTCAGTAAATTTTCTTCAGTTACACATTAAACGTTTTCAAATCTCAAAATTTTGGAAATGTTTCTCTTTTCTTTTCATAGAGTAGGAAGGGGAGGGATGCAATGCTGTTCCTACATGTGGGTAAAACCCTTCACTGCATGGGGTTAATGCTTAACTTTAAGCCCCTCGCTAATTTGCGATAATCCTTCTTCCTATTCCCAACATGGGAATAGTACTGTTCGCTACATGAAAGTAACATTTCCCGCTACATGAGGGTAACGATTTTCCCTACACAGCAGCATATATTCCCTATGCGGGTGAGACACTCCTTGGTACACAGGATAATAACTGTTCTTGATGCAAGGGAGTTACTCCATGAAGGAGGGAGTCAAAAAGAAAGATAAGGATGACCTCTCAAATATGCAGTTTTGAAGAAGGACACAGACGTTAGAAGTCAGTTTTAGATAAGGGATTTAATGTTAATATTTATTTTTACTTTTATTTGCACGCCACAAGATATTTTAAACAATGACGTCATACACTCGAGGAAGATTGCCTCCAGGTAATGTTCAATGCCTTCAAGTCTTTCACTCATGGCCAATTCATCCTTAAAATTATGCGTTACTGGGCAAGATATTTTTTTAAAATATTTTATTATGTTATAAGAGATAATATTGTTAGCAGCAACAGTATTATTATTATTTTTATTATTATTATCATTATTATTAGTAGTAGTAGTAGTAGTAGTAGTAATGGTAGTAGTGCATAATTTAAAATTCTGTGGGTGAATAATTAATTGCAGCTTATATATTTTTGGCTTCCTTTGAATAATAATAAATAATAATAATAATAATAATAATATTATTATTAAATTATTATATTACAATAATTATTATATTATTAATCAATAATAATAATATATATATAATAAATAATATTAAAGAATATAATAAATAATAATAATAATAATAATATAATAATAATTGATAATAATAAATGATAATATTATCATTATTTTTTTCAATGAATATTAATTTTTTTTGAATTTTTAAAAAAAAAACTTTTAATAAAAATTTATTTTTTAAAAAACAATTTTTCCTTTTTTAAACATTTTTTTTTTAAAAAAAAATATATTCTTTTTATAAAAAAATTTTCTTTGGTAATGAAACAAAAAAAATTTTTTTCTAAAAAAACATTTAAAAAAAAAAAAAAAAAAAAAACCTTTTTCAATTTTCAATTTTTTCCTTTTTCAAAAAAACAATTTTTTCATTTTTAAAAAATAATTTACTTTTCCAAAAATTTTTTTTTTTTTTTTTTTAAACAATTTTTTCCTTTATTTTTAAAAAAACAATTTTTTGTTTTTAAAAAAATAATATTTTCCTTTTTTTTAAAAAAACAATTTTTTTCTTTTTTAAAAAACAATTTTTTCCTTTTTCAACAATACATTTTTTTTCTTTTTTAAGCAATTGATAATAATTAAACTCGAATATTTTTATGTTTACATTTATCATATTCATAAATTAATATTTATTATATTCATAAACTTCAGACCGGACTTGCAATTTTGTATTTTTTTATCAATATAAACAAAAACCAAAACACACGCAATAACAACAACAAGAACAATGAAAAATGCAACAACATAAAAATAACATAAACATAACATCATTACAAAACTAAAAATGAATATAAACAACAATATCAACTACAGCAACATCAACGACGTAAACACAAAGATAACATCATTACAAAAAAAAATAAACAAATTTAAACAACATCAGCAGCAGCAACAACAACAACAACAAAAACACAAATATAAATAACAAGGTAGCATAAAAATATAAACAACAACAATAACAACATAACATAAACATAACAACAACAACAACAACAATAGCAACATTACATAAATTTAACAGCAACAGCAAAACAAATATAAAATATGAAATAAACAAAAATAACAACATAACATAAACATAAGCATAAACATAAATAGCAACAACAACAACAGCAAGAACATAAACATAAATAACAACATAACATAAGCATAAACAAAAACAATAACATAACCATAAATAACAACATAAAAACATAAATATAAACAAAAAAAATGAAAGCATCAACAACAACTTATATAATGATGGAATGCATAAGTATTTAATTTAGTATTTAAATTTGTTGAATGAAATTTAATTCATTTTCATATAAAAAAAGAAAAAAAAATCTTCATTAGACGCCTTTGGATATTACGTCCATTCACTTCATATTCAACCTTGCATAAAATTGA
>SEYY01015721.1:12500-14148 GCA_009176605.1 Armadillidium nasatum | reverse complement strand
ATAAAAAAAAAAAAGTTTTATTATTTTTTAAAAAAATCAAAAAAATCAAAAAAAATCATGATTTTTCATAAAAAAATCAAAATTGATTTAATCAACTGATTAAATCAATTTGATTTAATCAATGCCAACCCTGCTTTTTACTAGAAGTTTATTTTTTCAAATGCACAAAATTGTTTTTCAATTTATTTTCACGCCATTTACTTCTTACCATTTATTTTTTATATTTTTTTTTTTTTTTAATTTAATATTTTAATTTATATATATATATATATATATATATATATATATATATATATATATATATATATATATATATATATATATATATATATATATATATATATATATATATATATATATATATATATATGCGTGTTTGTGTGTGCACGTTTACGATTTTTTTTTTTTTTTTTTTTTTTGAAATGCCTAATTCGAGTGATCGTGGGGTTGGGCGTAGACGGGGGTTTTCCATTTCCTTTGCTAACGTACGTGGCCTTCGATCTAATCTCGCGTCTGTTGAACACTACCTCACTACCTCTCTTCCTAACCTTTTGCTTCTGTCTGAGACCCAGTTGGACAGGGATTCTTTCTCTTATTTTATTTAGACTGACACAGGAGTATTGGAACGAACCATATATTTATATTAATGAATATAACCTCTATATTAAGACTGATGTTTCATAAATATCAATACATAGTAAAAAAAAAAAAAAAAAACTTTACCACTCAGAGCCCTAAATAAAGAAAATACCCTTGCCCTTCTGCATTACATTTAAATATAATTCTCAGATTCAATATTGAAATCAATAAATACAGTTAAGAAAGGGGAAAACTACTCAAAATTTAAACTTTTAGGAGTTGCCAAAATTTGGGATTACATGACAACTGTATTTATAATTTTTTTGACAAATATGAACCTTTCTGAATATTTTTATATAAAAAAGTATATAGAAATTAGCAAATAATTATTTAGTAAACTTTTTTGAAAATTGAAGGTGACGAAAAAATGAAACAGGAGAAATCTAACCACTGCATCATATATAAAAATGGCTATTCAGCAGTGCTTTTTTTAAAACATAAATGAATAAAACTACTGTTAAAGGTTATTTAGAACATATAATTTGAATTAAATTAAACTTGTTTGGACTCAAGTTTTCAACAAAAATCAAAGACATGTATGGGAGAAAAATTTATGCAAATTTTTCAGCATATTAACTTTGTGAAAATGACTCGATAATTAACTTGTAAATAGTCAAATCACTGATATTCATTTTGTTATTATACTTGAATTTTTCATGTTGGCTGCTAAAAATAATTTTGAATTATCACAAATACCAATATTCATGAAAGTTTTGTAAAAAATATTAGTTTTGGGCATAGCTTTTTTTCCTACCCATGCAAAGTTTATAAAATTTTCCTTATAGTTACGAAAATAAAACTAAAGAATTAAGATTAAACCTATTCCATACGTACAACACAACAAAAACTTTTTTTCTTTCAATTATGTCATGCTATAGGGCCAGGGTTTGATTCCCCTATAACAAACTTTAAATATTGAGTTTAACATATATATATATATATATATATATATATATATATATATATATATATATATATATATATATATATATATATATATATATATATA
>SEYY01015721.1:5000-7500 GCA_009176605.1 Armadillidium nasatum | reverse complement strand
GGAGAGTGGTAGGGAGGTAGTTAGTATCATTTGAAAGACCATAAAAAAATATTAGGGAGGTAACTAGTTTCTTTTGAAAGACCATAAAAAAAATAGGGAGGTAGTGAGGGAGGTAGAGATGGAGTGAGGGAGAGAGGGAGGGAGGGAGGGATGGAGTTCAATTTGAAAGACCATATATATATATATATATATATATATATATATATATATATATATATATATATATATATATATATATATATATATATATATATATATATATATATATATATATATATATATATATATATATATATATATATATATATATATATATATATATATATATATATATATATATATATATATATATATATATATATATATATATATATATATATATATATATATATAAAATATAACATATGTTCGTATTTTTTAAAAAAAATTACGCAAGTAGCCCACAAAATAAAAAAAAAAAAAAAAAAAAGCAGAGAGAGAGAGAGAGAGAGAGAGAGAGAGAGAGAGAGAGAGAGAGAGAGAGAGAGAGAGAGAGAGAGAGAGAGAGAGAGAGAGAGAGAAAAGGTTAAAAGAGTATGGTCGTTTTTTTTTTTCTCTTATGTGTTCCCAAACCCCCCACGCACATGTACATACAAAGGCTTTCGACTCGGTACTGTTAAAATTTCAACTTGTGTCAAAGGTCTGGAGTCAATTTCGTAGCTTTTTCTCGGGTTGCCAAATGAATTCGATTTTACATTATTATTTTTTTTTAAATATTCTTTCCTTTATTAAAATAAATTTAAATAAATAAGTAAATAAATAAATAAATACATAAATTAATAAATAAATACATAAATAAACAAAGAAGTAAATAAATAAATGATAATAAAGATACGACAACATTTGATATATACCTTTTGTCGCGAGTACAAAATTTTTGGATAACTTTCATAACACGACAGCATCGAACTCTCTCTTTCTCTCTCTCTCTCTCTCTCTCACACACACACACACACACACACACGCATCACACATATATATATATATATATATATATATATATATATATATATATATATATATATATATATATATATATATATATATATATATATATATATATATATATATATATATATATATGGTAAAGGTGTAGATTGTTTCTGAGTTTCGATTGTTAGAAAATATCGGTAATCGAAAATATCGAAGAGGCCTAACCTAAACAAGAACGTTGCCGGTAAATATAGGGCTACGGCCCTATTACACCACATATACACACAATTATTATTACTTACTTTTCTAGCGAACCTAATTAGACTCATCATAACCTGAACTACCGAAGTTGCCGTAAAAGAGGCCTAACCTACACAAGAAGTATGGCGGCAGTACATTAACTAACATCAGAAATAATGATTCTTGCACAGTGCCAAAACCTTCAAGAGATCATGATGATACTAATTCTGAAGTAGTTGACTTTAACCAAAATGGACACTTCCCTATTATAATACAGGAGAAGAACCATCAGTTCGATATTTGCAAAGATTTACTCAACTGACTGATGACAGATGCTCGCGCCCTCTTGTTGCCGATATCTCCTCCCTCCCCTTACTCCTTATCTATTAAATTGAATTAGACTCTTATCATAATACAAATTTAAACAACACTTTACCTCAACAAGATGCTAATTATGATGAGGATGCTCTGCGGATGGATACCATCAAAAAAAGTATAAATTTCTTCGGAATTTAAAACAAAAATTTCAGTACTTACTCCCGGTTTTTTTTTTTTTTTTTTTTTTTTTTTTTTTTTTTTTTTTTTTTATGCTTCTTGCGAGAAAAGAGTTGCCAGTTTTTCCAACATTACATTTAAAATGATTTTCAAAATCTTTAGTTTGTAATTTTATTAAAATAATTAATAATAATAATGAAATAATAATAACAATAAAATAATAACAATAAAATAATAATAATTCGAGTATTAATAATAACAATAATAATAATCATAATTTATTGAGTTTGCTGGCACCTTTGGATACTTGAATTTTTTCTCCTCTGTCTTAATTCTACTTCTTCCGTAAGGTTTTGCTCCTTCCTATGTACACACACACACACACACACACACACACAGATATATATATATATATATATATATATATATATATATATATATATATATATATATATATATATATATATATATATATATATATATATATATATATATATATATATATATATATATATATATATATATATATATATATATATATATATATATATATATATATATATACTGATAGCATCCGCATCCGCGGAGCACCCTCACGAAAATTAACATCTGCATTCGCACCTTCAAAAATTCAACATCTGCATCCGCATCCGCAGCTGACAAAAATTTTGCATCTGCATCTGCACCCGCATCTGCAGTTGAATAAAATTTTTCATCTGTATCTGCAGTTGACGAAAATTATGCATCTGCATTCGCAGTTGAAGAAAACTTTGCATCTTCAATTGCAGTTGAA
>SEYY01015721.1:0-2500 GCA_009176605.1 Armadillidium nasatum | reverse complement strand
TATATATATATATATATATATATATATATATATATTTTTTTTTTTTACAGAACACCACCATTCATGGGCAGAGCCCTTTTCAAGGAAGGGGCACACACACATGCACAAAGCTCACACACACACACACACACACACACACACACACACACACACACACACACACACACACCTAATGCACAGCCCTCAGGTGGGCGCAGACGGAAGCCTTGAAGAGTGGAAGATTAAATACAGGAGGAAATATAAATGATGGTAAAGAGTTCCACAGAATAGAAGTGGCTGGAAAGAAGGAGGTACCACAACGGGCTAGCCTGGGATTTCCTACGTCCACACAAAATTGGTGCGAAAGCAGGGCACCCCTTGTTCAACGAGGACGACGCAACGGTGGAGGAATGCGAGAGGCCAATTCCCTCGAGCACCTGCCATTGTAGTACCTGTAGAAAAGAGATAGCTCGCCAACGTCACGTCGCAGAGACAGAGGGTCATATATATATATATATATATATATATATATATATATATATATATATATATATATATATATATATATATATATATATATATATATATATATATATATATATATATATATATATATATATATATATATATATATATATATATATATATATATAATGTTATTAAATTTTTTTTTTTAAACATTTGATGCAAGAAGAAGGTGGAGCATCATCCCTATTTTAAAAAGTGTTTGCAAATATTCTTCGCCTAGCAACGTTTTTAATTCCAAAAAATTTCTCCTTGTATTAAATTGTAAGAATGTTTTCACTTTATTTAGTCACTGAAGGAACGAAGGAAGGGCATTTGCAATATCATCTTACAAAACCAGCCAATGAAAATTTATTAAGATGGAGTCAGGCGAGAGTGCGGTTGCACTGAAATATGAGAGAACATGGTGGGAAACCCATGCGTTACAAGCAGAATAAAATCATTTTTATATTGGTTTTATGGGTTCCTTTAATTTTTTTTTAATAGAATGTAAATACATAATAATAATAATAATAAATACTACTAATAATAAAATACTCGTAATAGTAATAATAAAAATAATAAATATATTATTTATTTGTGGATTGGCAATTCTGTCAGCGAAGCGACCGACATAGTTTGAACGTAAAAAAATTATTTTTCTTCAGATGCTTTCAATTGTATCTCCTGCAATTATTCCCTCTTTCAATTCAATTTGAAACACCTTTATATATATATATATATATATATATATATATATATATATATATATATATATATATATATATATATATATATATATATATATATATATATATATATATATATATATATATATATATATATATATATATATATATATATATATATATATATATATATATATATATATATATATATATATATATATATATATATATATATTTATGTGTGTGTGTGTGTGTGTGTGTGTGTGTGTGTGTGTGTGTGTGTGTGTGTGTGTGTGTGTGTGTTTGAGAGAGAGAGAGAGCGCAAAGCAACTTTGGACAAATTACAAGAAAAAAAATTTAAGAAATGTTCGAGTGAAGTGAAGCTTAAAAACTTTAAAATCAGTTCTTTCTTTTCACATAATTAAAATAAAAATATTATTATTTCAAATAAGGGTTGTGCAAGTTGTCATATTTTGTTTATTATTATTATTATTATTATTATTATTATTATTATTATTATTATTATTATTATTATTATTATTATTTCCTTATTTATTGATTTTAATTTTAATAATGTACAAAAACAATTTAAAAAATAAATGTAAATTTACAAATCCTTGTAAACAGTTGGCTACTTTCTGCAACACCGTTTTAGAAGATGAAATTTTTATAGTACGAGGCCAGGCGTAGAGAGAGAGAGAGAGAGAGAGAGAGAGAGAGAGATAGATATATATATATATATATATATATATATATATATATATATATATATATATATATATATATATATATATATATATATATATATATATATATATATATATATATATATATATATATATATATATATATATATATATATATATATATATATATATATATATATATATATATATATATTTGTGTGTGTGTGTGTGTGTTTACATTAGGTGGTAAGCTTTTACATGAAAATTGACCGAACTGTTTATATTATAAGAAAATACCGTACTCCCGCCCGACAAAAAAAAAATTATTGAGGGAGGGAGTGATGGAGGAAGGAAGGAGGTAGTTAGAGAGAGGAAGAGGGAGGGAGGGAGGAAGAAAATTATATTTTTATTGTAGGTAGGTGCTATGAAAAAAAAACTAGATAATGTACGGCGTTTAAATTTATCAGATTGAGAATTATATAGTTAACTTAAATATTATAACTTTTTACCCTAGATATATATATATATATATATATATATATATATATATATATATATATATATATATATATATATATATATATATATATATATATATATATATATATATATATATATATATATATATATATATATATATAT
>SEYY01015717.1:0-12500 GCA_009176605.1 Armadillidium nasatum | reverse complement strand
ATTGGTCCTTTATTTACTTGAGCTACTGGTTTTCGCGAATAATTTGCGGTGTTTGAGTGACTACGGTTTTCTGTTTGGTTATTCTATAATAATAATAATAATAATAATAATAATAATATAATAATAATAATAATAATATAATAATAATAATAATAACAGGCTCATGTGCGTATCCCAAAGGATAGCATATGTTTTTGCTGACAGTTAAATTATAATAAAATTTATTTTTATAAATTTTTATTAAAATATTTGTGAAGATTAAGCTCAAAAATAAATACTATTCAATTTTTTAAAAATTTAAAAAAGTTTTACTAAAAACAAAAAGATATCGAAGAGCAATTTTAAAGAATGCATTGACCATTCCTTAAAAAGGATTTTTTCCAATAAATGTTAAATGCCACTTTATCTAGCAGACCCCACCAAATTTATCTACCGGACCAAAATAATAGATTTTGTGCTACCTAGATTGGTATTCCTAACAGTTTGGTTCTACTCATATAATTGTCAAGTTGCTTGTCAGTAAAAATAAATATATTTGTCAAAAAAAAAATAAGTTTGGCTATATTCCCATAATAATTATACAAGACTCTGAAATACTCAAATTTTCATTTTTATACATAGTTACTACAGCGCGCAATAATAATAATAATAATATAATAATAATAATAATAATAATAATAATAATATTTTTATTAGAAAATCATATGTTAACGAAAAAAAGAAAATAATATGCGTACCCTATTAGCGTGAACACTAGAGCTTGAAACCGCTTTTAATTTTTTTGAAATTCCCGTGTGAAATTATCAAGCTACAGTTTAATAGAATTTTATGTTGCTTTATTTAATATATTGTAAAATTTAATTAAAATCTTGTTCTAAAATAATTGATAACAATTATCGGATCAGACTACCAAACTACATTATGGATTCATTTATAAAACAACATTACAGGTCCACAAACAAAGAGCAAGTAAAAAATTATTTGCATTTAAACATTGGTTCCAGTATACAGCATTTATGATATAAGATTGTATAGGAACAAGAAAATAACTAAGAAATAATAGACCAAAGCTATTTTACCTTAGGTTGAAAATTATGGTGATATACTGATCCAGTTTTCATCCCAGGTGGCTTTGATTTCGCACCGAATGACTGTTTTGGGTGTGGCGAATTTGCATTATTAAATGACTGTCGTTGATGTGATCCACAATATACGTTGATATGTTGGTTTGAATTTCCGGAAGTGATATGAACATTTTGACTGCTGGAAGCGGATGCTTGACAATGATTCCTCTGGGTTTTTAAATAATAATAATAATAATAATAATAATAATAATAATAATAACAGGATGGGACATACCAGCATTTACCTCTTATCATTTTAAATTTACACTCCTCAAGTGAAGCTCAAAAACTAAATACCTATTTCAATAATTTTTTAAAATTTTATAATCTTAATTAACTTTTGGCTTAACATATTAAAATAAATCATTCATCTACCAGAATCCAACCTCTAATGATGTTCGAAGTTTACGGACGAAACCGGTCAGCAATTGGAAGAACAAAGAAATCTTTTGAAAATTGCAAGATATTTCAACTAATATTAAAATAAAACTGAGAACTTCTAAATAATATAATAATATAATAATAATGAAGCTAATAATTATATATAATATATATATATATATATATATATATATATATATATATATATATATATATATATATATATATATATATATATATATATATATATATATATATATATTAGTGATGGCATCCGCAATTAGCGGAGAATCCTCATCAAAATTAACATCCGCATCCTCACTTTCGAAAAATTCAACATTCCGCATCCGAATTTGACAAAAATTTAACATCAACATCCGCAAATGAGAAAATATGACATGCGATTCATCACTATATATATATATATATATATATATATATATATATATATATATATATATATATATATATATATATATATATATATATATATATATATATATATATATATATATATATATATATATATATATATATATATATTTCTAAAGAAGTCTTTTCTGCTCCATCAAAGCTTGACACTAGGAAGTTGTAAGGTCTTGATGGTATCCTTCCTGTGGTTCTCAAAACTTATGCTTCAGAGCTTGCACCCTTCCTTGGTAAACTATTTTGTCTATGTCTTTCTACTTCAACCTTCCTTTCTTACTGGAAACGTGCGCTCATTCAGTCTGCGCCGAAAAAGAGGGACCCCTCTCAGCCCTCTGACTACAGTCTCATTTCTTTAACCTCCGATCTTTCTAAAGATTTCGAATCTATCCTTAACAGGAAGACTTGGAAACATCTCAATTCTCCTAAACTTACCTCTGATCGCCAGTATGGCTTTTGTAAGAAAGGCTCTACTGGTGATCTTCTTTCCCTTTTCTCTGATTCTTATTCCTTCGCTCTTCGTCATTTCGGTGAAACTTTTGCTGTGGCGCTGGACATAACGAAAGTTTTCGATAGAGTCTGTCGCAAAGCTTTATTTTTTTCGATATTTCTCATTTTTTTAAATATTTTAATTTTCTTTTGACGACTCCTCTTCTGCTAGTGAATGTTCATCACTGTGCTTTGATTTTAGATGCCCCCAAAAAGATTTGGATAAAAGATTTTTATTTGGGGCACCAGGAGGTCCTCTTCTAATTTCCTGGCTGCAGATATTATTTAGCTATTTCAAGCCTATCCTGAAACATTGTAAAGTACTCTCATACTGCTGAAGCTGATCTTTTTGCCTATACTGATTGAAAGTATAAACAAAATAATAATTTTGAAATAATGTACCTAAATGATATGTTTGATACACAGCAATAAAATAGCAATGATATGTCTAAATACAGGTTATATTGATAATTATATATCTTAAATTTTTTCATATTTTAACTTGTCTTAACAAAGTAAACCTGTTGAATCACTATTGCGAATCAGAAAAAAATTCTAAAATTTTTGTACTTTTTTTTAAACGTTTATTATACAAAATCTGTAATTTTCTGAAATTTTTCGGAGAAAATGCATATAATCATTAATTTAAGTGAATGTTGACTACTCTACTCTTTCCTTATATTTAAATATATCTCAATTAAAATTATATCTAATTTTCTTAACCTAAAATTCCAGTGCTTTTAACCTCTTTACAAAAGGATAAAGGCGTTATGCGTTAAAGCAACCCTGGCCTGAGCCCCGGTCTGTCCCTACTAGGCATATCAAAAAAACCTTCAAAAATGCCTAACACAAAACCCACCCAACACTAATACAAAATAATCAACACAAAATAATCTTGTGTGAAATATTCGTATCAATATTTTGATAAATAGTATTTAGTGATTAATCAATTCAATTTTTTAAACAGTAAATAAAACTGTGATCAGTTGTAACCCCCACCCACCCTTCCTCTTCCTCCTCAAAACAAACAACACACAAAAAGTTTGTGAACAAAGCGTTACTATTGTTATTATACTATTTTGATACTAACAAAATTTGTGAACAAAGCGTTACTATTGTTATTATACTATTTTGATACTATCAAAATTGTGCTGAAATGTTAACAACTACTGGAGATCGTTAACAAATTTTGACCCGATATATCGGATCAAAGAGAATAATGGAAATGGGAAGGTCCGCCCAACCAAAATTACTCATAAAATACAAGATGATAACTAGGAAGATTCACTCTAATTTGTCAACCATATGCGCTTTTCATTTTTCAAAATTATTTTTATCAAATAAGAGTTGTCTATCAATAATGAAATTTTAAAAAATCGATTTAAGACTCCTCTTAAAGAACCAAAAATATCAACTGATCATAATCATCAATTTATTTTAAAGCTAAGCTTTTAATAATAGTATTTTTTTCTAATGAAACAAGAGTATTAAACTTTTATTAAGTTGTAAAATATAATTTAGATTCCTCTAAAAATTCCACAACGTTTCTTTGAAATCCTAAACTGTAAGAGAGAGAAAACTATTACCATGGGTTGGAAATTTCGGCCTTTACATGCTTCTG
Source organism: Armadillidium nasatum (assembly GCA_009176605.1). Lineage (NCBI taxonomy): Eukaryota > Metazoa > Arthropoda > Malacostraca > Isopoda > Armadillidiidae > Armadillidium > Armadillidium nasatum. The sequence goes on along the minus strand of SEYY01015717.1, from coordinate 8,459 downwards.
TTTTCCCTTGAGGCTTGAATTTCACTGCATTTGACGGCTTAGGACAGGATGGACTTTTAGTGTGGAAATTTTGATTCTGATTGGAAGAACAATATATATTAATATGTTGATTCGTGTTTTGATTTGGCCTGGGTCCATTATTGCCTCCCTTTTGATGATTATTCTAAAAAATAACAATAATAATAATAATAATAATAATAATAATAATAATAATAATAATAATAATAATAATAATAATAATAATAATGGAGAAGTAGGGATGGAGCGATACCAAAATTTTTACCGATACTGATACCTAAAAATTTACCGATACCGATACCGATTTACCAATTTTATATATATTATATATATATATATATATATATATATATATATATATATATATATATATATATATATATATATATATATATATATATATATATATATATATATATATATATATATATATATATGTCCGATCCAAGTAAGGCTCTAAGGGCCTGTAAGTGGGGCCAGCACTCGCCTCCATCTAAATCTGTGAAATCCCTTGTGAATACTTTCCCCTCCCCAAATACTCACATCTCTCTACCACAATCACCTCCTCGCCATGCACCTTCAGCACAAGCTCCTCTCCCTTCTAATTATTAACAGTTCTGTCTTTTCAACGTTCACGATCAATTCCACCTCTTTTAGCTTTTCAGCAAAACTTCTTATCACCTCTCCTAACTTCTCTCTATCTTGGCTCCATATATATATATATATATATATATATATATATATATATATATATATATATATATATATATATATATATATATATATATATATATATATATATATATATATATATATATATATATATATATATATATATATATTATATATATATATATATATATATATATATATATATATATATATATATATATATATATATATATATATATATATATATATATATATATATATATATATATATATATATATATATATATATATATATATATATATATATACCATTTTGGGGAGTTCAACCCATTGAAATTGGCCTCAAGTCTGGGGAGGGGCCCCGCGTGGCCCCCGTGAACACCCCAAAAATGGTATTAGGAAGTTGTCTGAGTTGGGTCAATACAGAACCTAATCGTTAAACGACAACATGCACCCATACACGGCTCTTGAAAGTGTGCAAGCCAAAAGAAGTTGGGAAAACAGAAAAAGGGAGTGTGTTCCAGACTTTACCAATTGAGTACATATAAGATTAGGCATAGCGGTTAAGTCTGGGATAAGACAGTTGAACAGAGAAAGGATAAGACTGTGTAGAAAATCGTGTTACACAAGCGTGTTCTCAATGGAGGAGAAAAGCAACGGAAGAGTTCAGAAGAGAAAGAGACTGGAGAGAATTAGTTAAGACGAAAAGCCAGACTCCACCTTGTCAAGGAGAGCTGTGTGAGTGGAACTACCCCAGATGCATGAGGCGTATTCCAAACAGGGGAGAACAACACCCCTATAAAGAGAAAGCAATTGGATTGGCATAAAAAAATCATGAATGTGCAACAGAACACCCAACCTCTTAGAAGCTTGTTTAGAAAGAGAAGTAATGTGATCCTTTCCAAGAAAGATCACTAGAGGTTATTAAGGACAGATGAAGGCTTGAGTTGCGTGTTTTAGAAGATGTCATAGTTTTGTAGTAGATAGTCTCGAGTAGAGATATGGAGGAACTGAATTTTTGAGGCATTGAAAAAGACTATGTTTTCTCTTCCTCAATTTGAAAGTGCAAGAAAAATCAGAGGTCAGATATTCCAAGGCCAACATTCTAGCGTCAATTAACTGTTGCTAGGAGGGGCGCCTTTCAAACTGAAAGGAGTAATGATGGGTGAGATCATCAGCATAGGATCGGATAGGTAATGAAGTAATAGAGAGGATTATTAATTAAAAGTTTAAAAAGCTTTGGGATAGGATAGGACACCACTATTAGCAGATTTAAAGGATGAATGGTGGTCGTCTACAACAGCAGCTATAGAACGACCAGAAAGAAAATCAAAGAGAAGGATAAATTCTGAAAGAGGAAAGTTTAGAAATCAAAGCTTTGTACCAGTCCCTATCGAAGGGATTCGAAATGTCCAGCGCGATAGCAAAAGATTCACCGAAATATCGTAGAGCGGAAGACCAAGAGTCAGAGAGAATAGAAAGAGATCACCAGTAGAGCGTTTCTTATGGAAGTCATACTAGCGATCAGAGATAAGATTTGAAGAATTGAGATGCTTCTATTTGAGATTCGAAAACTTTAACAAGAACGGAGGTTAAAGAATGTGACAGCAGTTGGAGGGTCGAGGGTCGAGAGGGGTTCCCTTTCTTCGGCACAGGCTGAATGAGCTCACGTTTCCAGCAAGAAGGGAATGTTGAAGCAAAAAGACAAATACGAAGTAGTTTACCAAATCAGGGTACAAGCCTCAGAATCACAAGTTTTGAGAACCTCATGAGGGATACCATCAGGACCATATACCTTCTTAGTGTTAAGCTCTGAGAGAGCAGAAAATTGTAGGCATAAATGAGATGGAAGAAGTTAAAAAAGGAGGAGTAGCTCCGGAATAGTCTAAGGCTGAATTAGAGGCAAAAGTCTGAGCGAATAGTTCAGCTTTAGAAGAAGGCAAAATGGCGTCGGAGGATGTTAGAGGAGGGAAAGAGGAAGAAGCAAAATTAGAGTTACATTTTTTGCAAAATGCCAAGAAGGGCGTGAAGAAGAACCAAAGTGATTATTGCATTTCAACGAAGAAAAGAGTTTTTGGTGTTGCAGATGATAAATTTTGCACGGTTCCCGGATGAAATATAAATTGAATGAGTTTCTGGAGTTTGAAGATGACGGTAATCCCTGAAAGCATCATCCCTATGGAGAATGGTACGAGAACAAGCAGAGTTAAACCAAAGTTCGTTAGGTTTAGTAGAAAGGAAAGAATATGGAATGTACGCCTCCATGCAAGGGAGTATCACTTTAGTAGCAATGATCTCTGCAAACTCCGAGGGTCCATTCCCACAGTTTTGAGTTTCACCAATATTTTTTTTTTATTTATTTTTTTTTTTATAAAGGTAATGTACGAATAAGCGCTTGTAAATTTGGAACATGAGAAGGGAGTCGGGGGAAGTTGAAGTGGGAGCATAGACACTCCAATATGAGGCGAGGGTACACTAGAGACCCTCTGAGAAGGTGAAACGCGAAAAGGAACCAACCAAAGGGCAACGGAGTGAAACGGAATGGTCTTGACCATACTGTCACTCCCCGGTTTATGCCCAATGGAGGATACTTGCATTGCTTTGGACGGCGCTACATCCCCCACACCAACACACACACAAACACATATTATATATATATATATATATATATATATATATATATATATATATATATATATATATATTATATATATATATATATATATATATATATATATATATATATATATATATATATATATATATATATATAGTTACCATCTTAATATGTTACTAATGGATTAATTAAGGATTAAAATAAAAATAAAATATTTAAGAAAACAAACCAAATGGTAAGAAGTAAATGGCGTGAAAATAAATTGGAAAAACAATTTTGTGCATTTGAAAAAATAAACTTCTAGTGGAAAGCAATATATCAATGTTCTGGAAACAAAATTATCGGGAAACGACGTTTCAAAATATTAGGTAATATTAATAAAATATTACATAATTTAATTAATTAATTAAGTAATTAAATAAATGAACAATTAAGAATAACAAGTTGATCTATGTTATAGAAAGAGTTAACTGTTCTAATTTGACCAAAATCGGAACTGCAGTTACAGAGATATAGAATATAAGCCAAAAAATTGTAATTAACGATTAATTAAATTAATTGAAAATTTGGAAAATCAAGAAAAACAATGTTTCGTGGTATTCGAAACTTTACAGTCAAGGAAATTGAACATTCCAAAAAATGTAAGCCAAAGTGATGAAAAAATCTGGTATCGGTATCGGTCATTTTTAACCGATACCGATACCCAAAATATACCGATACTTCACTCCATCCCTATGGAGAAGCAAAAGAAAAACTCATCGAGGTTTTATTAGGCTGTGGTTAACCCATATAAAATTTTCATAGGCTTTGTTGTAGGTTTTAAGGGGCTATGTCTACCAGTGGAAACTACCTATGAGACATAGATTTTCAGGCATACAGTCGAAAATCGTATTGGCAATAGTATAAGTCTTATAAGAAAATAACTTATGGCTTTAATAAACTTTGATATATGTACGCACAAAGGTTACACCAATTGAAATTTCTATCTCTCCCAATAGGGTTCTCGCATATATATATATATATATATATATATATATATATATATATATATATATATATATATATATATATATATATATATATATATATATATATATATATATATATATATATATATATAATATATATATAAGGGCGGGCAGAAAAATAACGCCTGTTTATGCGTTGCTAAGCAACGGAATAATGTATAAACATGATCATACCTGCTTTCAAAAAATTGAAGCTTGTAGAATAGATTTGACACGTGAAAGGCATAGTTATTTGGTTTCATTGTTGTACAATGATAGAAAAAAATAGAATCTAATAGTGATATTTTGTTGAAGCAATGTGCAGTAATTGAAATTTGCGTGCCGAAAGTGTACAGAAATTCTTCAAAACATTGTAACTGGAGACGAAACGTGGGTCCACCATTACGATCCAGAAGGAAAATGAGAATCTATGGAATTAAAACACCCAAGCTCATTTGGCGTGCGAAAGATTAAGACCCAACCCTCGGTTGGTAAACTCAAACTAACAGTATTGTTGGATGTAGAGGGCCTCGTCTATTCAAAATATCTGCCGAAGGGCACGAGTGTAATCTCCGATAGTTTTTGTGAAACTCCAGATATTGAAGTAGTGCATCCGTCGAATAAGACCAACAGTACCATTTTCATCCTACATCATGACAATGCTCAACCACATTGCAGTTCTCAAATGCTTCAAAAGCTTCAATCAAAACTTGAACTTCGAGGTCATTGATCACCCACCTTACAGACCTGATCTGACCCACAGGGATTTTCACTTATTTCTAAAGTTGAAGGAGAGTCTCCTGGAAGCAAGATTTGGTTCATATGATGAGGTGAAGAAAGCGGTGGCAGACTGGTTCCGGAAAACAGATCAAGACTTGTTTTCAACCGGTTTCGAGAAAAGGGTTCAACCTTTATAGAAATGCATTGATGTTCGGGGACATTATGTAAAAAACAATATTACATGTTCATTGAATAAACCTTTGACTTTCATTCAGTTTGTGCTTCATTGCCTTATCTGCAGTGCATGAGATATTACGGCAGAACAGGCGTTACCTTTAGACCCACTCTATATACTGTGTGTGTGTGTGTATATAATATATATATATATATATATATATATATATATATATATATATATATATATATATATATATATATATATATATATATATATAATATATATATATATATATATATATATATTATATTATATATATATATATAATATATATATATATATATATATTATATATATTATATATATATATATATATATATATATATATATATATATATATATATATATATATATATATATATATATATATATATATATATATATATATATATATATATATATATATATATATATATATATATAATTTTATTTCACCTCTGGTGAGCAAAGGCCAGAGACCTACCAAATTTCCACCAGAGTTTGCTTGAAAATCTGGAACCTGGTGTGTAAGTCATGGGAAGTTGGGAAAATAGATTGACATAGCGGTTAAATCTGGAGTCAGAGAGTTGGACAGAGAAAAGATGAGAATATGTAGAAAGACGTGTCGCACAAGCTCTTCTCAATGGAGGAGGTATCCAACGAAAGAGTTCAGAAGAACATAGTACATAGTAATAGTGATAGTATAGAGATTGATGCAACAATTCGAATGGTAGAAAGAGACTGGAAAGAATTATTGCGAGTATGAGAGCTGTGAAAAGCCCTAGACTCCACCTTTTCAAGGAGAGTTGTATGTGTAGAACCACCCAAAATATGTGAGGCATACTCCAAACAAGAGTGAACAACACCCCTTTAAAAAGCAAACAAATAGGGCGGTGTTAAGAAATTCTGAAGATGCCTCAGAACACAACCTCTTAGAAGCTTGTTTAGAAAAAGAAGTAATATGACCTTTCCAAGAAAGACTACGGAAAAATCAAACACCAAGAATATTAAGGAGAGATGAAGGTTTGATTTGTGTATTTTCGAAGAAGATATCGCAGTTGTGTGAAAGATGGTGTCGAATAGAGATGGAGGAATTGAGTTTTGGTGGCAGTGAAAACGACCATGTGTTCTTTGCCCCAATTTGAAATGTGAGATAGATCAGAGATCAGTTGCTCCAAGACTACTATCCTTGCAACTACTAACTGCTGTTGGGAAGGGCGCCTTCAAATTGAAAAGAGTAATGAAAGGTGGAGTCATCGACATTGGAGTGAAAATAACAGACAGAAGGTCATTAATGAAAAGCAGAAAAGTGTTAGGGATAGGACAGAACCTTGAAGAACACCACTATTAATAGATTTAAAGGATGAACGGTGGAGTCCACAACTGTTATTGAACGACCAGAAAGGAAATCAGAAAGAAGGTCACAGAGAGAAGGATAGATTCCGAAAGAAGGAAGTTTAGAAATCAAAACTTTGTTCCAGATTCTATCAATGTCCAGCGCGACAGCAAAAGATTCACCGAAATGCCGAAGAACGGAGAACCAAGAGTCAGAGAGGAGTGAAAGAAGATCACCAGTAGAGCGTTTCTTATGAAAGTCAAACTGACGATCAGAGATAAGATTAGAAGAATTGAGATGTTTCCAAATCTTCCTGTTAAGGATAGATTCGAAAACTTTAGAAAGAACTGAAGTTAAAGAAATAGGACGGTAGTTAGATAGTTGAGAGGGATCCCCCTTTTTCTGCACAGGCTGAATGAGCATACATTTCCAGCAAAAAGGTACGGTTGAAGTAGAAAGGCATAAATGAAATGGTTTAAAAGGGCAGGGTGCAAGCTCGGAAGTTTAAGTTTTGAGAACTACAGGAGGGATGCCATCAGGACCGTACGCCTTCTTTGTGTTAAACTCAGACAGAGCAGAAATGACATCTTAAGAGGAAATTACAATTTTCGGCATAAATGAGTTGAAGGGGGTTGAAGGAGTAGGAACAGCACCAGAATCGTCTAAGGTTGAATTAGAGGGGGAAAGTTTGAGCAAAGAGTTCAGCTTTAAGGCAAGGGAAAAAAGCAGTTGAACCGTCAGAATATACTATAGGAGAGAACTAAGAAGAAGCAAAGTAGAGTTGATATTTTTTTCAAAATGCCATAGCGCAACGGTTAAAGCGGTGAAAAAATAACTCCTCTGTAAAGTGGTTCGGTTTCAGTCTCAAGAGATGGCGCCCCGTCATTTCCGACAAATAGCAGGTAAGTAATATACTTTAAATTTCGTATTGAAATATGATATGACGTTGACGAAGAGGTTGTACATTGAATACATGAGGGTGCGTTACCAGGAGAAAATATCCACTATAGGATGAATTTTATATAGGTTTTTGTATGGGATTTATAGGTCTCTCTAAGTTTTTTCATAGGGAATAAAAAGTTTGCCATAGATAAACCGAGATAAATTTCGTATGGACCTTAAAGTAACAAAAGCTTGGTAACAAAAATATCGAAGTCACCTATGATTTTTGTCAAGTTTGCCATAGATAAACCGAGATAAATTTCGTATGGACCTTAAAGTAACAAAAGCTTGGTAACAAAAATATCGAAGTCACCTATGATTTTTGTCATAGCCTGGTAACATTTATACCATAGTTACCCTTGGTTATGTCATAGGCATACATGGAGTTTATTGCATGGTATGGTATCCTTTTGGTTTTATCATAGGACCTTACTAAAAAAATTATGGGAAGAACTCATAAAAAAGGGGGGGGGGGCTGAATAAAAACTTTTTTACCTTATGATGGAAGTTTTGAGGCTTTTTTGTTTCCCTTTTCTTTGCAAAGGTATTTGATTTTGAGCCTCCGGATTGTTTTGAGTTCTCTACTAATATATATATATATATATATATATATATATATATATATAATATATATATATATATATATATATATATATATATATATATATATATATATTATATATATATATATATATATATATATATATATATATATATATATATATATATATATATATATATATATATATAATATATAATAATAATAATAATAATAATAATAATAATAATAATAATAATAATTAAACAGTTATTTCTTTCTTTCTACAATAAATACACAAAAAAAAACATCAGAAATATTAATGAAAGAATTAATAGCAATAGATTATATCTTTTCCTTTCAAGAAATAAATTTGGGTAGTAAAACAAACC
>SEYY01015716.1:0-7500 GCA_009176605.1 Armadillidium nasatum | reverse complement strand
GTGCACGCGCGCGCGTGTGGGTGTGGTAGAGCTTGTTTCCAAGCTGTACATCTTTTACTGTTATTTGTTTACATATCAAGCTCGATAGCTGAAACCTCTTCACACAAGCAAACAAATTCAATAAAAAAAAAAATAGATAGTAAACATAAAAGGTCAACTGTCTGGAAAAAGAAAAGAAAGAGTGTCAATAAGTTTATGAAAACGTACATACATACAAAACTTACATATCATACATACGCACATAAGAGTAGGAATAAACAGGAAGCCTTCATAGTGCGAGAAGTGATCCGCAAAGTAAAATATTAACTTTAATATGAAAATAATTAAATATTTCTAAAAATAGTGGCATATATATATATATATATATATATATATATATATATATATATATATATATATATATATATATATATATATATATATATATATATATATTATATATATATATATATATATATATATATATATATATATATATCCACTATCGGTTAAGTTAAGTCAAGCTACGTTAGACTAGGTTTAGGTTAGAGCAAGGTTAGGTATATGATAGCTTATATATATATATATATATATATATATATATATATATATATATATATATATATATATATATATATATATATATATATATATATATATATATTGCTTCTGTTGTTGTTAATAGCCTGAAATATGTAACCTAAAGTCTGAATAATTTCGAGCGAAATACTGTAACTAAGGCATTATTCTTTCTGTTAAAAAATCAATCTTCAAGCAACTTAAAGGTCATTCAGTATATATATATATATATATATATATATATATATATATATATATATATATATATATATATATATATATATATATATATATATATATATATATATATATATATATATATATATATATATATATATATATATATATATATATATATATATATATATATATATATATATATATATATATATATATATATATATATGTGTGTGTGTGTGTGTGTGTGTGTGTGTGTGTGTGTGTCTGTGTGCAATTTATCTCCAAGGATAAAAGGAGGCGGTCTTTTATAATAGATAACTTGTTAAAATAAAATTGATAGTTTTGGTCATTTTTCACTGCACGTGGAACAGTACAAATCCCATTATTTAACCAAAATCCAATAACATGCAATCATGCATCACCCCTTCTTCCCCACCACCCCCTCCTCCCTCTCTTCATTACCCATCCCTCAAAATAATATTGTTTTTTTTTAAAGCGTTGAGTCAATGATGTCAGATTTTTCTGGTTTCAATACTCTTTTTTAACTCATCATGCTTGGGCCAATTACACAATGCCCGTGGCATTGATTGCTATACTTGAATACCGTTTATATGATCTAGAATATAATTTTTATTCATTCTTAAATAAATAATATTATTATATATATATATATATATATATATATATATATATATATATATATATATATATATATATATATATATATATATATATATATATATATATATATATATATATATATATATATATATATATATACTCGTTTCTTGCTAGGTGATAACGAAGAAGGCGGTTTCTGTAGCATATTTTCAAGGTCTTAGTTTTGCATAGAAGAAGAAGAAGAAGAAGAAGAAGAAGAAAAGAAGAAGAAGAAGAAGAAGAAGAAGAAGAAGAAGAAGAAGAAGAAGAAGAAGAAGAAGAAGAAGAGAAGAAGAAGAAGAAGAAGAAGAAGAAGAAGAAGAAGAAGAAGAAGAAGAAGAAGAAGAAGAAGAAGAAGAGAGAAGAAGAAGAAGAAGAAGAAGAAGAAGAAGAAGAAGAAGAAGAAGAAGAAGAAGAAGAAGAAGAAGAAGAAGAAGAAGAAGAAAAAGCTTATTTTTTCCCTGACCCATTCTTTGAACACAATATATGACGATTAATGACTAGAATATATCTAAAATGTAGACTCTGTTTATCGTCAGCTTTTGTCGTTTTACAGATAACAATATTCTATAAGGAAAAAAATATCTTCAAAATAGAAAGCTATCCAATTCCTCTCCGTTACATTATCTAAACTATTAAATATGCCCAGAAAAGTTCTTTTCTATCATTAATGAACTTATCCCTAATATCTCGTATTATTACACTAGCCTTGTCTGTTCATCTCGTCTACATTAAACTACCTAGGTCTATTTTCTATTCCTTTCAACTATATTCATGGTATCTGTGTTTCCTTTTCAACAGCTTAATTATCCTTTGTGTCAGTCTATGACACTTTGTCATATTTTTTCATTAGTTTCAAAAGTCTCTCACAATCACATAATTTCAATTTTTATTGTTGATTTTATCCCAAATTCTCATCATCTTTTATTCAGTGTATCTCTTTTCCTGACTAACTTTCCCTGAATGAATTTTGGAATAAAATACTTGTTGAAACATTAAAATTGTAATATATTTCACACAGTAGTTACAGTCACCCTTTATTCAAAGTATATGAAGCTTCTTTTTGCTCTAATTATTATTTTCAAAAACGTCAGAATTGATACTAATATTTCAGTACTATAGTTACACATATTTTGTTATTCAAAATTAGCCTTAACATCTTTATTCATACTTATAAAGAATATAATGGGAATATGCACTTTACAGACATAATTTAATTAAAATAATAATAATGGTAGTAGTAATAGAAGAAGAAAAAGAAAAAAAAGAAGAAAAAAAAGATAAAAGAAAAAGAAGAAGAAGACAGAAACCCTCTTACCTGTATTTACATTTCTTAAACCTATTTAATCCGTAAGTTTATTTAAAATTTAGATAAAAAACACACGCACAAATTACAGTAAAAACAAATGCATAATACTGAGATAAAAATGAATCTTTATTTACATAGGAGTTTACTATTTGCATACGTGTGTATAGAAATCTTAAACAAAAAGATCAATTTATTTGAAAAGAATACTATTTACCATGTCCTTTCCACACTTTAATAGAAATAATGTTACAAACTCAAAATAGTAGCAAATTAATTAAATTTTTTTTAATGTAAATTTTAAATAGAGAAAAACCAGGAAAAAAAATTTATATCAATTATTCTAATTATTTTATTAATAACTAAAAACCAAATACTATTCTTCCTTTAATTTAATTAATTTAATTAATAAAACCTTGATAATGTTTTTAATTAATATATATATATATATATAATATATATATATATATATATATATATATATATATATTATATATATAATATATACTGGTGCGCTGGCGTGTGTGTGTAAAGGGAACAGAAGAAGTGTGGAGAAAAAGATTCGAGGTCAAACTGTCATGCCCTTCAAAAGTCCGAACATCCTTCTCTCAATAATAATAATAATAATAATAATAATAATAATAATAATAATAATAATAATAATAATAATAATAATAATAATAATAATAATAATACCAGTATATAGTGTAATAAAATAATAAAACGGTAAATATAGCAATAATGATAATTAATAATAATAATAATAATAATAATAATAATTTTAGTATAATAATAATAATAATAATAATAATAATAATAATAATAATAATAATAATAATAATAATAATAATAATAATAATATAAAGGTATGATACCTTTCCTATCTGAGCGATAAAAATTATATGGTGCAATTTTGAGCATTTAGTTACGACGATAACAAAAGAGTGCAAACAAAGGAATGTTTAAAAAGTGACCATATCTTCATCGTAGCAGTTAAAAACTATATATATATATATAGATAATATATATATATATATATATATATATATTATAAGATTATATATATATTATATATATATATATATATATATATATATATATATATATATATATATTAATTATTTAAATAAATGATAAAGATTTATATTTTATTATTATTATTATTATTATTATTATTATTATTATTATTATTATTATTATTATTATTATTATTATTATTTATTAGTCATCTGCAATAGTCTCTTAATCTCTCTCCTCTCTCTCTCTCTCTCTCTCTCTCTCTCTCTCTCTCTCTCTCTCTCTCTCTCTCTCTCTCTACTTCGTACTATATGGCTCCTATATTCCCAATACCCTGAATGGATAGTTCGTTTCTCCTTTGATAAATTCTTCACTCTAGTGACAAACCTGTCTTCCTGGTTTGTTGAACGTTTTAAACGTAAGAGTATTGAGTAATGTTAATGTCGAAGTTCTCTGATAACGATTTGGATTGCCATTTGATTATATTCCATGTCCTCCGAACTTTTAGAGTACTTCGGATGGAGTTTCGGAATTTTTCAGCATTTCAAGTTAATTTTACGTATTTTCAACGGACCTCAGAATTACTTGATGATATTTTCTTTTCTATAAATTTCAATCTATACTCGACAATTTTCATGATCGTACTAATCGAATTTCAGATTACTCTTAAAAATACTATTTAAATATAAATTATTCGCATTTATAGTCTCGTTACTCAAGCATAATCTTTTTCGAAGTAATTGAATCGTCTCATAAGTAACAATTTATTTAAAATAATTTACCCTTTCAAATTATTTCAATATAAATATAACGTATGTCTATCAGTTCATATACGCCTTTCTTACCAAGCCAAGAATGATTTATTTGCTTACATATATCTATTATATATCTATTTAAACTTGATTGAAAACTCCTTAGCAATTAAGTGAAAAATATTTCTAAACTTTTTCTAAGAATATGTTTTTCTTTACATATAATTTTTTTCTTTTTTTATTATTTATTTTTATTTTATTTATTTAAATCCATTTCAGCGAGGAATCATCGTAAATTTCTAAGTTCTAAAAAAAAAACATTGTCTGCTATTTCCAAAACATTGCTTTCCCATCACAACATTCATAAAACATCTTTACATTCTTTCAAATAGATTTATTTACACTTAATCATTCACACACAAATTTAAAATCCATTCTAAATATTTATGTAACACCTTCTCCACTTCCATTAATCTCTCTTTTTTTTTTTCCTGCCATTTCATTTTATTTATTACGGTCATCATTATGCCATTCATTTCTATATCTTTCCAAAGTTTAATCTTTCATTCATCTTAATAAAACTTGGGCATAAGAACAGACATTCTTCTTTAAAAATTAAGCATTATTTTTAACCTCTTAGTATATGATCAAGGTCAACTACTCTTCGACAAGAAAAGGTCTAGACTATAACCATCTTTTCATTAATATTTCTGCACAAAAGTTGTAACTTAAGTTCGTCTTCAAATAAACACGAAAATAAAGGCAAGTACAATAAAAAAAAATGAAACTTTCTCTAAATTAAATAATTGTAATAACATTTTAAAAATTATTAATTGATAATAACACACACACAACAATACACAAAACACGCACACACGCACACACACACACACACGCATATACATATATATATATATATATATATATATATATATATATATATATATATATATATATATATATATATATATATATATATATATATATATATATTAGGTATATATATATATATATATATTGCGAGTATGATGTAATGTTAGAAGGTGTATTTCCTCTCAAGTCTAAAGACATATGTCACTGACCTTATATGTCCGTCCGTCCGTCCGTCCGTCCGTCCGTCCGTCCGTCCGTCCGTCCGTCGTCTCCTCGCTCCTCTCTCACTCACTCTCTCACTCTCTCACTCTCTCACTCTCTCACTCACTCACTCACTCACTCACTCACTCACTCACTCACTCAAATCATAAGCAAAAAAGCAAACACGTAAATGGGAACTTATTAATTTTGAAACACTTGATCAGACGATCAGATTAATATTTCACTTATCTCATAATAATATATATATTATATATATATATATATATATATATATATATAAAATATAATAATATATATATATATATATATATATATATATATATATATATATATATATATATAATATATCATCTCTGGTGGGCAAGGGCTATAGGCCTATTAATTTCCACCAGAGTTGGTGAAATATCGATAATCTTATCAAGTAAGAGACCGATATTTCCCGATACACGGCGTTTGAAGGTGAGCAATAAAAGAAAGTTGGAAAAACAGATAAAGGGAGTTTGTTCCAGACTTTATCAGTAGAGTACATGTAAGATTGAGTATAACGGTTATGTCTGGGGTCAGAGAGTTGGCAGAGAAAGAATGAAACTGTGTAGAAAGGCGTGTCGCACAAGCTCTTCTCAATGGAGGAGTTATGCTACGGGAGAGTTCAGAAGAGCAACGTCCATTGAAATAGAGATAATATATATACTATAGAGAGAGAGTGGCGCAACAATCCAACTGACAGAGACTGGAGAGTTTAGTAAACACGAAAGAGTTAATAAGACGAAAAGCCCTAAATCCACCTTTTCAAGGAGAGTTGTATGAGTGGAACTACCCAATTGTGTGAGGCTACTCCATATAAGAGCGAACGACACCTTTATAAAGAACAAACAACTGGGGTGAAGTGTAGAAATTTTAAAGGAGCTTCAGAACACCCAACCTATTAGAAGTTTGTTTAGAAAGAGAAGTAATGTGATCTTTCCAAGAAAGATCACGAGAAACAGATACACCGAAAATATTAAAGACAGACGAAGGTTCGAGTCCTGTATTTTCGAGAGAAAAAGTCACAGTGGTGTCAAAGTTGTGTCGAGCAGAGAGAGATGGAGTTTTTCTGACTTAAAAACAACCATGTTTTCAATGCCCTAATTTGAAATACGAGAAAATCAGGGGTTAGTTGCTCCAAGGCCACCCTCCTTGCGTCAGTTAAGTGGTATTGGGAGGGACGTCTCTCAAAGTGAAAGGATTAATGTAGAGTGGAGTCATCGGTATAAGAGTGGATAGGTGATGAAGCAATAGAGAGGTCATTAATGAGAAACAGAAAAAGAGTTGGGGGTAGGACATCTCCCTGAGAAACACCACTATTAATAGATTTAAAAAAAGAAAGATGGCCGTCTACAACAGCTGCTATAAACTACCGGAAAGGGTATCAGAGAGAAGGATAGATTCCGAAAGAGATAAGTTTGGAAATCAATGCTTTGTGTCAGACTCTATCGGAGGCTTTCGGATATGTCTAGCGTGACATTAAAAAGGAAACGCTGAAGAGTGGAGAACCAAGATTCGACAGCAAAAGATTCACCGAAATGCTGAAGAGTGGAGAACCAAGAGTCAGAGACAAGAGGAAGAAGATCTCCAGTAGAGAGTCTTTTACGAAAATCAAACTGGTGATCAGAGAAAAGATTGGAAGAATTGGTATATTTTCAAATCTTCCTGTTAAGGATAGATTCAAAAACTTTAGAAAGAACAGAGGTTAAAGAAATAGGATGACAGTTAGAGAGTTGAGAAGAGTTCCCCTTTTTCGGCACAGGCTGAATGAGCGCACACTTTCACCAAGAAGGGAAGGTCAAAGTAGACGATAGAAACGAAAACCGCAGGAAGGATACCATCAGGACCCTACACCTTCTTAGTGTTAAACTCAGAGAGAACAGAAATAACATCTTTAGAAGAAATTAC
>SEYY01015715.1:0-12500 GCA_009176605.1 Armadillidium nasatum | reverse complement strand
TATATATATATATATTATATATTTATTATATTATAATATTAAAATATATTAATAAATATATATTATATATTTATATATATATATATAATTATATATATTATATATATATATTATGCCGCGATTACTAGAAGTAAAGCCTAAGATGGATTAATCAGTTAATATCTCAATAACCGTATCAAATACCGAGAAGTAACAAGAGGCAAAAATGGTGGCCCATGATTGGTTTTACCCTATAATGACCTTTTCAGTTCGAAAATGAACTTCAATATATCGTAAAATGTACTTAATGTTTTTCAAAGTTTTAAAAAAACTTGCTCATAAAATCGAAAAGTTGAATTTTTTTCTCATTTTCTGGGAGATAGGCAGTCAAAAATAAGTTCCATTGTCTTACCCCCATGAAAATGCTAAAAAATAAATATTAGCAAAAATTGAGAAAATTTCTCAATTCCTACGGAAGTCGACCCTCTTGTGGTACTTAAACGCCTGTAAAAATGAGTTCAAAAAGATAATTTTGGTTTCAGTTGGGTATGGGTCGAGTCTCTTATGTTTTAATAGGTGAAAGCCTGTGAAACCATTTTAACTTCTGAAATATTCGGATCAAAGTTTGTGTAAGTTTTTAAATTCTTACAATTTTTTTTTATCAATAGATAAATCGGCTTGATATTCTAGGTACATAAGGATTTGGGACCCCAGATTTAGATTTGTAATCTCGGTTCTTCTACCTGTTGCCGTTTTTGAGTTAAAGGCCGACATACTTACCAATGTGTTTTGTCGTACTTTCTGATAACAAAAGAAAATTTTCAATTTTGGGGGCCTATATCTCCTCAACCGTAGCAGATAGAGGAATGATCCATGAATGCTTTAAAGTTCTAAATGACGCGTAGAATTCAGATAATAAATATTTCTGCTCTATCTTTTGTAATTTAGAAATTGTAAGAAATCACAGAACTTGATTTCAACAAAATTTAAAAAAATTTTTTTTTGGAGGGGCTAAATCTCGTGAATGGAGGCTGCTCGTAGGATCTTAAGATGTTCATATTCTGTCTCAGCATTACGAAATCTATTTACATAGGTGATTTAAGCAATGAAGAAAAATCCTAGACATTTCTGCACTATCCACTCCCCTAGAGATTTCTCACGTCGCTGGCAAGGAGACAGCCTCTCACTATAGAGCGCTCGATTCCTCTTACAACCCTTGCAAAACTTATCGATATGAACTGAAGTTTAACTTTTCTTACTTTCCCTAAATTTACCAAATAAACTAATTCCATAATCTAGTATATATATATATATATATATATATATATATATATTATATATATATTATATATATATATATATATATATATATATATATATATATATATATATATATATATATATATTTTCGTTATAAATTTTCAGTATATTTTTAAAAATAAATTAACAGAAATTCAGTAAAATTATTTTTGGTGAAGCAACACATCTTTCGACACAACGTACTTTCGGCAGTAAAATGGAAAATTATATATTAAAAGAAAAAAAAGAAATTCATTTAGAAGTAACTTCTCTGGTCAATAAAGGATGAATATTTCGTCGTAGTATAGAGGCTGGGAACCCTTTTCAACCTAGTTTTCTTTCCACGTATGATTACAGGAATATTTAAACTTTCTGCAATTGATACCACCCTGCATCATGCGTGATATGGTGCAATATATATATACGCACATGAAAAATACCACAAATTTTGCTTAAATTTTATTTTATAAAGGAGCAGGAAACTACTAAAAATTTCTAGAAGTAAAAAAAAAATATCGTTGGTTCGATACTGAGGATAAAATATCGATATATCGATATATCGGGTTTGAAAATATCATCGATATTTTTTCGATACTATCGTAAAAAAGTATTTATATCGATATATATCGAAACTTTTGCAACATCCCTAGGGTTAATTGCAAATTATACTTATTAATGGTGGATTAAATGAAGCAAAATATAAGAAAATTAAAGTTTTAATTCCATCATTCCTTCATTACATAATGGGTGTGGCTAAATGAATGCAACTTAAAGAGGAAACAAACAATTCATTCACTTAAATCACTTTTCACTATCAGAATCTTGAACATTTACACTATAAGTTTTAGAGTTTGAGGGAGTGGAATGTTCAGGAACAGAGGGCGGTGATGTTGAATAAGTTATTGATCTAAGATTATATTTTAAAAACAATAGCATTTCTGCATTTTTTGGCAATATTTGATGATCTTTTTGAATTGATTTCCCAACTTTGAATTCTCTTTCACTGGGGCTGCAACTTGTTGGGCACAAATATACTCTTGCTAGTGTGGGGAGATCATTCTTGTTTACCTTCCAGAAGGCGGCAGAGTCATCGTTGATGTTTTTTTTTTTTTAATTTTCATATATTAACTCAGTCAGAGCAGACTCATTTAAATTCTGACACAGTTCTGTACTGGCTTCTGAATCATGGGAGTCTGCAAAGGATAACATCCCACGAAGATCTAAATTAAATTAATCAAAATTAAAATTATATCTGATTTTCTTAACTTAAAATTTCATTGCTTTTGACTTCTTTACAAATTTTAGGCAACCCTAGCCCAAGTAAAATTCCAACCCTGATAGTCCATATTTCCCCCAAAAATCTCCCTCACTCCATCCTTCTATCTTCACTTTGGCCTTCCTCTCTGTCTACCTTCCTCAAGCTCATATTCTCTCCATCCCTAATTATGTGGGAGAGATACCAAAATTTGTACCAATACTGATACCAAGACTTTCAATTTGACTGATACTTAAAAATATACAGATATTGATACTGATACCAATTCTGAACTTTTTAATATATATAATATATATATATATATATATATATATATATATATATAATATATATATATATATATATATATATATATATATATATATAGAGGGTATATCTACATCTGATCCCAGTAAGGCTTTAGGGACCTGTCGGTAGGGTCAGCAATCGTCTCTTATCTAGATCTGTCTTAATTCCATCTTCCACTAACTGTTCAACGTTGGTAGCTGATGTTGCTTTAGTGAATCCCTAACTGACTCCATCCATTTCTTCCTGGATCTAACTCTCATTCTTCTTTCTCTTGGCATCCACTTTCACCTCTTCTAGCCACTCTCCCCTCTGGTATCTTCCATACATGTCCTAACCATCTCAGTCTTGCAGCATCTAATATGAATAATTGGTCCAACCCCTATTCTGTATTTTCTCTTTCTTTCGCTTCTTATCCTCTCCCTCCTTGTCCTTCCCACTATCAACTGTAATACCCTCATCTCTGTTGCTTGAATTCTGCTTTCTTCTCTTGCTGTCGTATTCCAAGTCTCAATTCCACCTCTCTCCCCCCAACCCATATAACAAAATTGGAGTCAGAGTACTTTTTTTATTATTTTTTATTTTTTGTTTTTAATAAAAGTTCACATCTCAGGCATTGCCTTATTCTAGTAGAGGAACTTTTCTAGGTAGTATATACCTAGGAGCCCTCAAGCATGTGAGTCATTCACTCTACTGTTTGAGCCTCTTTGTAAATACTACCCTCCAAAAACATCTCTCAACCACCCTGGCACCCTCACCTCCTCAGCATCCACTTTCAGCACAAGCTCTTCTCCCTCCTCCTCATACTAACAACAGTTCTATCTTTTCCATATTCACACTCAACCCTACCTCTTTTAGCTTTTCAGGAAAACTACTTATTACCTCTCAAGTTCTCTCTATCTTTGCTCCTTTTATATATATATATATATATATATATATATATATATATATATATATATATATATATATATATATATATATATATATATATATATATATTTCACCCCTGGTGGGTAAAGGCCAGAGGCCTACTAAAATTCCACCAGAGTTAGGGGGAAAGACAGGAACCTGGTCAAATTAAAGGCCGACATGACCTGATACACGATGTTTGAAGGTGTGTAAGTTATAGGAAGTTGGGAAAATAGAAGAAGGGAGTATGTTCCAGACTTTACCAGTAGAGTACATATAGGACAGAGCATAGCGGTTAAGTCTGGGGTCAGAGTTGGACAGAGAAAGGATGAGACTGTGTAGACTGTGTAGAAAGTTGTTGCACAAGCCCTTCTCAGTGGAGGAGGTATGCGACAAGAGAGTTCAGAAGAGCAGTGTCCATTGTAATAGCAATAGTATAGAGAGAGTGATGCAACAATTCGATGGGCAGAAAGTGAGCAGGAGAGTTGATAAGACGAAAAGCCCTAGACTCCACCTTCACAAGGAGAGCTGTATGTGTGGAACCACCCCAGATGTGTGATGCATACTCCATACAAGGGCAAACACCACCCCTATTCAGAACAAGCAACTGGGGTGGAGTGAAGAAATACTGAAGGCACCTCGGAATACCTAACCTCTTAGAAGCTTGTTTAGAAAGAGAGGTAATGTGATCTTTCCAAGAAAGATCACGAGAAAAAGAAACACCAAGAATATTAAGAACAGATGAAGGTCTGAGTTAAGTATTTTCGAAGAAGATATAGTTGTGTGGAAGATTGTGTCAAGTGTCAAGTAGAGAGATGGAGGAATTGAGTTTTGGTGGCATTGAAAGCAACCATGTTCTCTCTGCCCCAATTTGAAATATGGATATAATATATATATATATATATATATATATATATATATATATATATATATATATATATATATATATATATATATATATATATATATATATAATGTCTCCTGTGGTGGGTAAAGAACAGAGGTTTACTAATTTTCACCAGAGTTGGGGCAATACCCGAACCTAATTGTTAAATGCAGACATGTCCAAATACACAGGGCTTGAAAATATGCAAGTCAAAAGAATTTGAGAAAACAGATAAAGGGAGTGTATTCTAGACTTTACCAGTAGAATACATATAATATTGGTCATAATGGTTAAGTCTGGAGTCAGACAGTTGGACAGAGAAAGGATAATACTGTGTAGAAAAACATGTTGCACAAGCCTTTCTCAGTGGAGGAGAAATGTAATAGGAGAGTTCAGAAGAGCAATGTCCATTGTACTAGCGACAGTATAGAGTGAGTGTCCAACAATTTGACTGGCCGAAAGAGATTGAAGAGAATTAGTGAGAGCAGAAAAGTTGCTAAGATGAAAGGGTGTTGACTCCACCTTGTCAAGGAGAGCTGCATTAGTGGAACCACCTCAGGAGTGTGAGGCAGCAACACCCCTATAAAGAGAAAGCAACTGGATTGGGGTAAAAAATCACAAAGGTGTAATAAAACACCCAACCTCTTAGAAGCTTGTTTAGAAAGATAAGTAATTTGATCCTTCCAAGAGAGATCACAAGAAAAAGAAATACTGAGAATATTAAGGACAGATGAAGTCTTGAGTTGTGTGTTTTTGATGTGTGGAAGGTTCTGTCGAGTAGAGATATGGAGGAACTTAGTTTTTGAGGCATTGAAAACAACTATGTTTCTCTTCCTCAATTTGAAATGTGAGAAAGATCAGTGGTCAGTTGCTCCAAGGCCACCATTGTAGCGACCACTGTTACTGGGAGACCATCTTTCAAACTGAAAGGAGTAATGAAGGGTGGAGTCATCAGCATAAGAGGGGATAGGTAATGAAGTAATAAAGAGAAGGTCATTAATGAAAATTGGAAGAAGTGTTGTGACATGACAGAATCCTGAGGAACACCCTATTAATAGATTTAAAGGATGAACAATGGCTGTATACAACTGCAGCTATAGAATGACTGGAAAGAAAATCAGAGAGAAGGATAGATTCCGAAAGAAGGAAGTTTTGAAATCAAAGCTTTGTACCAGAAATTATCAGACTTTTGAAATATCCAGTG
Organism: Armadillidium nasatum; assembly: GCA_009176605.1. Classification (NCBI taxonomy): domain Eukaryota; kingdom Metazoa; phylum Arthropoda; class Malacostraca; order Isopoda; family Armadillidiidae; genus Armadillidium; species Armadillidium nasatum. The sequence goes on along the minus strand of SEYY01015715.1, from coordinate 6,662 downwards.
CAGTAGCATAATATTCACCAAAATACCGTAGAGTGGAAGACCAAGAGTCAGAGAGAAGAGAAAGATCACCAGTAGAGCATTTCTTACGAAAGCCATACTGGTAATCAGAGATAAGATTTGAAGAATTGAGATGTTTCCAAATCTTCCTTTTAAGGATAGATTCAAAAACTTTAGAAACAACGTAGTTTAAAGAAATGGGACGGTAGTTGGAGGGTTGAGAAGTGTCCCCCTTCTTTGACACAGGCTGAACAAGCGCACTTTTCCAGCAAAAATGGTACATTGAAGTAAAAAGATAGAGATGAAATAGTTTACGAAGGTAGGGTGCAAGCTCAGAAATACAAGTTTTGAGAACAACAGGAGGGAAGCCATCAGGATTGTATGTCTTCTTATTGTTAAGCTCTGAGAGAGCAGAAATTACATCTTTAGAAGAAATTACATTTGTTGGCATAAAGGAGTTGAAGGAGGAGGAATAGCTCTAGAATTGTCTAAGACTGAATTAGAGGCAAAAGTTTGAGAGAAGAGTTTAACCGTTGAAGAAGGCAAAAAGGTAGTTGTGCCGTTTGAAGATACTAGAGGAGGGAAAGAGGAAGAAGCAAAATTAGCTGACATTTTTTGCAAAATGCCAGAAAGGGTGTAAAGAAGAGCCAGAAAGATTATTGCATTTCCAACGAAGAAAAGAGTATTTGTTGTTGCGGAGGATAGATTTTGCACGATTCTGGGATGAGATCTAAGTTGAATGAGTTTCTGGAGTTTGAAAGACGATGGTAATCCCTGAAAGCAGCATTCCTGCGGTGAATAGCATGAGAACAAGCAGTGTTAAACCAAGGTTTGTTAGGCTTAGTAGAATGGAAAGAATATTGAATGTATGGCATCATGCCAGGGAGACAGGGAGAATCACTTCTGTAATGCGCTCAGCACACTCTGAGGGACCCCTCCCACAGAAGCAATAATATAATTACTGATATATATAATATATATATATATATATATATATATATATATATAATATATATATATATATATATATATATATATATATATATGCAAAATTATGGCTTCTGTGAATGATGACTGCTTTGCTCTTTTACTGTAATCTAGCTTAGGGTATGGCCGTCCTAAAGCGTACTTTGTTGTTCGTATATAAAAATTTAGTATTTCTCTTACCTTGTCAGTAGATTTTTTATCTTAATATTTATATAGTGGCGTAGTGAAATATTTTTGTGCTTTTGTACTATTTTATTTTATATAAAATTTTCACAGTCATTTACAAATTTTCGTTACAATTTACAAGCGTGATCGGTTTTATAACCGGCTTTTTGTTTCAGAATGCTTTTTACAATGACGCTAACAAAGATCGATACTATATCGAATATCGCTTATTTAAGCGATATATCGGTACCCATCTCGATACATATCGATTATTAATAATTATTTACATATAATTAAAAAAATTAAATATTATCAATACAACCTTTATTCCATATATATATATATATATATATATATATATATATATATATATATATATATATATATAATATATATATATATATATATATATGCTACCACCACTCGGGCAGAGCCCTTTTTCAAGGAGGGATAATAAAAAAAAAAAAAAAAAAAAAAAAAAAAAAAAAAAAAAAAAAAAAAAAAAAAAAAAAAAAAAACAATCCCGAATCAAACGCAGATCCCTCAGGTATGTGTGCAAACAAAGGACTTAGAGAGAGGTAGGTTAAATACAGCAGGAAAAACAGAAAATATGGCAGGAAGTGACATGACAAAATATTACACATTAATAAAAAATGACAATTTAATTAAGTACTGAAATAAACAATTAAGCATAACAAGTTGATCCATGCTATTCAAAGAGTTAACTGTCCTAATTTGACCAAAATCGGATATGTAATTACAGAGATATAGAATATAAGCCAAAAAATGTAATTAACGGTTAATTAGTAATGTAAATTTGAAAAATCAAGAAAAATAATGTTTTGTGGTATTCGAAACTCTACATTCAAAGAAATTGAACATTCATAAAATGTAAGCCAACGGATTAAGTTAGTTTAAGAAATCTGGTATCAGTATCGATCATTTTTTACCAATACTGATACTTCACTCCATCCCTATTCTCAATTCATATATTCCTCTCAATCACATTCAATCTTTCCCTGATCTGAGCATTCATCATCCATATTTCACACCCATACAATACAGATGGCAAACACATCAAAAACATTTGTACCTTAATTTCCTTTAATATTCTCACTGTTCATGCTTCCCTTAATCCTCTCATCACTTTCATTCCTTCCACCACTCAATATGTTTCCTTTTCTGTCCCCCCTTTTCTCTCTTTCAACATTCCCAGATATTTGAATTCTTCCACCCCCTCCAATCTGTCTCCTCCACCTCCACCCCTAAACCTCGTTACTTTACTGTTTGCTGGATTTATTCTCAATCCTTTGTTTGCACACTTCCCTACAAATTCTCTTACCAACATTCTCAACCTTTTCCCAGACTCTGAAACCAACTCTGCGTCATCTGCAAACAGCAAGACATTTACTTCCCATTCACCCTCCACACACTTCTCAGCCTAATACCCTTCCTTCCCTAACCACACCATCCATCAACAGGTTAAACAACTATGTTGACATTACACACCCTTGTCTCAACCCCACTCCTATATTAAACTAATCAGTAAGCTCCCTCTTCACCCTCACTCTACAATTTTCATAAAAGCTTTGATCCATTTTATATAATCTTCCTCCCACTTCCCACCCCTTTATCAGTTCCTTGAACAACTTCTCCTACATACCCTATTATACCACTTTCTTCAAATTTACAAAGCATGCATACTCCACATTACCTTTTACACACAGTTTGTCACCAATCATCCTTGGAGTAAACTCTTGGTCCACACATCCCCTACCCTCTTTTAAAATCCCCTTGTTCCTCTCCCACCCCCTCTTTAATTCTTTCACTCTTGTTACCAATACCCCTCCCACAAATCTTCCATACCACATTCAACAGACTTATCCCCGTATAATTTTTACACACCATCTTATTCCCTTTCCTTATATATATATATATATATATATATATATATATATATATATATATATATATATATATATATATATATATATATATATATATATTATATATATATATATATATATATAGGTGGACAAGCATCCTACCATTCCTTAGGCACTCCCTTCTCCTCAACATACATTAAACATTCTAACCAGCCAGTCAACCAACTCTCCAGCTACCTCCCTTATCATCTCCCAGTATATACCATCCGTCCTTGCTGACTTTCCCTTTTTCACCTTTCTTACTGATACTTCTACCACCTCCCTACTAATACTCCTCTCCTCCTTCCCAGCCACTACCTCCCTGATATTCCTTTCCTTTCCACTCCTCCTCTTTCCAATATTGATTAAATAATTATTATATTTTTAATCAGAACTTCAATCAATCCTATCCATAAATTATGATCATACACACATGCTACATAATAGTTGACTTTAATTTGCATATCTACAACTAAGCAGGTGTGTGCTATGACATCAGCTACTTTGAACCTGTGCAATTTTTGTGTCCTAATTATTGTTTTGGCCTTTTTTAATATATCTGATAATTGATCATAGAAACATTTTGGTTCACTTTCTCTTTGTAAAAAAAATGAGATCTTTTCTTAAAGTTTAGTTTTACAATATTTAAAAACATCATCTGACATTAATATTTATTTTTATATATTCTTTGAAGACTTGCCTTAGCAAGGGAACACTTTACTGTTCCTCCTAACCCTAACATGCATTTTTTCAATGTGATGTTGCAAAAAAATTCCATTCTGCCTCAATTTGGAAATCTAATTTGTGGTGGTAGATATTAATAAAGTTTGATTTATTTTTGTACTGTGTTTGGCATCCATCACTGAAATAGTGTATTTTCCTTACATCAGGCAATTTGTTTTACATTTTCTACCAGCTATGAAATTAACCCATAAACCATAACAGGAGTATGTTTCAAATCATCAGAAATAAAAAAAAGCTTTATGGTGTTTTAAAATGTTTTTTTCTCAGACATTATATATCTTCTTATTTGTAACATACATATTTGTAAAAGTTTTGAAAATACATAAATTTGAGAAGCTAACAAAGTATTCACATTCATAAGAGGTTTAATGCATCTAGTTAATAACACAAAACTACAATTTATAAACTTATATAATTTCAACTATCATTTTGATGTTACTAATGGGAAACAAGAGATAAAAGCCTTTTTAAATTTTTCTGTTGATCCAATGGTGATAAGTCCTCTTCTTGAATTGACAATGTTACATCATTATAATTTTCAAGTTGCATCTTAACAGTTATCAAGACAACTTGTAGTTTCTCTTCTCCCTTTTTTTTTTTTTAATTCCCAAATGTGCTAGAATATGGCCAAACATTAACAAAGTGTTGTTTACCTTGTTAAGAGAATTGCTCGTAAGCAGGCAAATCGTAGTAGAAAAATATATTTAAAAAAAAAAATGTGATAAATTACAGTTTGACCCATGCAGGGAGCATATATGGTAACTTGATATATACTTGAGAGATGTTTTAACATCCATGCCATATGTGGGTAGAGGTTCGTTAGCATGGAAATTCAACATTACTCTTATTTCACATGTTCTGAAAGTTCCAACCACAAACCTCCACAATGTTAAAATGACCCCTGAATACAACTTTTTTAACACGCCTTTTCAAAAAAAAAAATCATCCGATTCTCCTGAAAATTTCAATATAGATAGCTTTTTCCCAATGAAAAAACTCGATTCCTAATGTTTTTGCAAGAGAATTAAAGTTTAAAAGTTATTTCAGAAATTTTATGAATGTTCAAATCTATGGTGAGGCCACATGAAAATTTTTTATGGCCTGAAATTTAGTGTGTGTTTTCCAAAATCTATTGGCTACAAAATCGTCTAATAGTCAAAAAAAAAAAAAAAAAAAAAAAAAATCCAAACTAAAAAAAAAAAAAAAAAAAAAATACAATCTCATTTCAGATGGGGCTACGAATTCTAATTTGTATAAATGTTTTTTTCCGAGATATAGCCCAATAACTGACCAACTATCGAAGTCAAAAATAAAAAAAAAAATAAAAAAATCCAACTATAACTTTTTTTCTATATGTGATATCAAATATCGCTTTCTACAAAATCTAGAAATTGATCAAAAAGTAAAAAAAGTTTTCAAAAAATTGGACCCTCCTGTTATATGGCAGTCAACGTGTTTATTAAATTAATACATTTTCTAGTACTTGTGATTTGCTTGTTTATGAACAATTCTCTTAACAAGCTTCAGTTATTGTATGATATTAACTGTTGAAAACATATGTTACAAAAAATTTTCTAACATAACAAGAAATATGTTTACATATCATCAAAAAATTTACTAATTTCTAACATAATAATATGTTACTACTATTTACTATTTTCATATTTTCATGAATTATTAAAGTAACATCTATCATACCTTTCTTTACTGGAGTCACTCCACTTAAGTCTAATATTTGTTCAACATTAATTAACTTCTCTTCTTCAACAAAAGTACTACTGACACTACTAGAGGATGAGGTTATTGTTAATTCATAGTCGTCTTTTAATACTTCTTATACTTGAAGAGCACTGAAACATTTATTGGGATCCTTCTGAATAAATTTTCTACGCACATTACATATTAACTGATTGCACTTTATTTTCCCCTGTAAAAGATCTGACAGTGCTTTAGTTACAGGTCTTGAGATTTTTTTTTTTAGATATTTTCTTTTTGTATTTTTGAATGCGTTGATACAGTAATTATGCACCATGTTAAAAAATATTTATAAAAAAGTATATATTTCAATTTAAAAAATTATTTTTATTTAAAGTTTTCTGAAAATTAAAAAAAATAATAATCATAAAACACTGCACTGATTCACTTTTTACAGATTTATCTCTAAAAAAGGATTATCACTTCTTTCTTATAATAATAATAATGAACAAGTGCTGTAGCATTAGAGAAAAAAAACATATTTTCTTTGAAACACATTAAGAAATTTCTCCAATGGAGAGAAATTGGGAAAAAAAATTTCATTAAATTAAACATTTTTCCCCTAATGAAAAATAAAATAAATAATTTTTAAAAGTTATTTGCTGTTTTAACCCCAAAGTTTTTATTAGTTTTATTTATGTAAAATATGTTGATCTTTCATAATCTGAAATAAAAAAAAAACATTTGCAATTGGCTTGTGGGTCAAAGGTCAAGGTCATTTCAAGGTCACTTAATAATTATTATTAATTTTGATAAAATGAATAAAACATGGTTATATTTTTTCTTTATTGAATCAAATGTTTGCCACATTATGGTTAATTTACCAAAGTGGATGTGACCTTTGTTTGACCTTCATGACCTCATATCTCAAAAAGTACTTTCCAGATTGAACTAAAACTTGGAAAATTAGATTTTCTAGGCAAAATGACCCCATACACCAAAATTCATCAAAATTAAAATTTTATCCCACCCTCTCTTAAGAACGCTTGTGCTGGAATTGGCATATATATATATATATATATATATATATATATATATATATATATATATATATATATATATATATATATTATATATATATATATATTA
>SEYY01015712.1:5000-18726 GCA_009176605.1 Armadillidium nasatum | reverse complement strand
TAGTTCCCCATTTAATTCCAATTTCTTTTAAATAATAGAAAACAGAAATATCCGTCTGAATGTTGTTCAATTTATACTTGAAAAGAAAGAATTGGACAGTTTAAAAGACAGTCAATTTCATTTTAGTAGCATAAATATTTTTTTTTTTATTAATTTTTTGGAAGTTTTTATTTTTAATATATATTTATACTACTTTCATGAAAGAAAAGTATGTGTAGAATGCATTTCAATATATTTTAACTTCATATTTTCAATATAGTGAAAAATAGAGAGGTATCGTGTCAGATTGAATTATTACCTTACCCCTTGCTTATCCATATGTTGATGTAACTTTAAATTAAATATCAAAAGGGAGATACTTTCTATCAATTACATCATGTGGTTAAGCATTCCAGTAATTGACCACCCAGCTGCTGAAATTTTCTCATGTCTAGTCTCTAGGTGACGAGTCTTTTTTTTAACTTCTTAGTATGAGCTTTGGTCATCCTATTATGATGTAAAGGGAAAAATTTGTTTACATTTAATGTCAATTGATGAGAAAATTTTAAGTAATTGAATTATATCTCCTCTGGAAAGCATCATGAGTTCTCATTGCATATGGACATGGTTCACTCACTCTGAACTCGTGATGGCTTGAAGGGCAGTATTTTGTCTGCATGGAAGAACGGCATATCCCTTCATCTCCCCTATAGATAGGGACATTGACAATAGTTTTTTTTTTCTTTTTAAATACCTTTATACAACTTTACCATATAATTATACTAATTACATCGCCATATGTAATTATTTATATTCTAAAGTATTACATATTGTCTATGACATTCTGTTTTATTCATAAGTTTTTCATATGAAAAAATAATATTTACAAATGGAAAGTTTTTCAAGGATCGTGGATGCTCCTAACTCCTTAATCATGAAATATATAGATATATAGTTCTCGCTACATGCTTGGGAGGAATGGAATATCAGATGAAAACCTTTACTATAGAGATGTACCGATACCAGTAAAGAGGCCGATACCGATACTCTATTTTTTTAGGTGCCGATACCGATACTTTAATTATTATAAGAAATACACAGTAATAAGATAGAAAATTTGTGTACTGCTAGGCAACTGAGGATTGCATTCTATGTACAACCAATACTTAGTCATGTATTTCATATTTGGTTGTGCCCAAGTATATTTTATAAATTAAAATATTATCTTTTAGGGATAATAAATGGAAATATGATACTAATAACTTTTTTATGTTTGTGTTTATTCAAAAAATATTCCATTTCCATTTTCCAGTAAGTATTAACAAAGTTTAGCAACTCGTTTTTGTTTTAACATGATTACAATTTACAAGAAGATTCTTTAACTAGCTACAGTATAAAGAATAAAAATAATGAAAGAAGAGACCTCAAATAATCAGCAGAAAAGACAAAATATAAAAAAAACGCTATTATTCAAACATGACATAATATACTCCTTTAAGGTAAAGTAGTCGAATTCAAAGTATCGGAGTATCGGCCAAGTTCAGCCATATTAACCAATACCGATACCCAAAAAAATGTCCGATACTGCCGATACTATCGGTACATCTCTACTACTATATATATATATATATATATATATATATATATATATATATATATATATATATATATATATATATATATATATATATATATATATATATATATATATATATATATATATATATGGACTGACCAGGGCCCTCAGCCAACCCCAGTGATTTTTACTGGCCCCAGCTAAAAATCAGAGAAAACCAGGGTTTACCTCCTGGGGTTTGAGCTTAGTATGAGCTCTGGTCAGCCTATTATGATGTAAAGGAAATAATTTGTTTACATTTATTTTGTCAATTGATGAGAAAATTGTAAATACTTTAATCATATCTCTCCTGGAGAGCATCTTGAGTTCTCATTGCATGTGGATGTGGTTCATTCTAAACTGGTGATGATCTGAAGGGCAATATTTTGTCAACTTAATGGTGGATTAAATGAAACAATATAAGAAAATCAAAATTTTTCTTCTTGCTTTTTCAATATTTTCTTTTTCTTTTCTGTTTCTTTTGACCGCTCCTCTTCTGCTATTGGATGTTCATCTTTTTGGTTTTGATTTTAGATTCCCCCATAAAGATTTGGTTGAAAATTTTTTACTTGGGGCACCAATAGGTCCTCTTCTAATTTTCTGGCTGCAGATGTTGCATTTAGCTATTTTGAGCCTATCCTGAAACATTGTATAAAGTACAGTACTCCCATACTGCTGAAGCTGATCTTTTAGCTATAGTGACTGAAAGTATAAACAAAATGATTTTGAAATAATGTAGCCAAATGATACAAATTTGGTACACAGCAATGAAATAACAATATGTATAAATAGAGGTTATATTGATCATTTTATATATTGCATTTTTTCAAACTTTAACTTAGGGTCTTACCTAAGTTAAAGTCTTACCTGTTGAATAACTATTGTGAATCAGGAATAAAAATAAAAAAAAATTATTTTTTTCAAATTTTTATTATACAAAATCTGTAATTTTCTGAAAAATGCATATAATCATTAATTTAAGTGAATCTTGACTATTCTACTCCTTTATAATTAAATCTAATTTTCTTAACCTAAAATTTCAGTGCTTTAGACCTCTTTAAATATTCTATGCAATCCTGGCCCTGGCAAAATTCCAACCGTGGTTGGTCCCTATATATATATATATATATATATATATATATATATATATATATATATATATATATATATATATATATATATATATATATATATATATATATATATATATATGAACTGACTGGGGCAGGGGTTTCCTAAAATTTGTAGAGGTTAGAAGAACTGAAATTTTTTTAAAGAAAATTAGATGCAATTTTAATGATTTATTTAATTATAAGGAAGGATGTAGAACAGTCAACATTCACTTAATGATTATATGCATTTTCTCTGAAAAGTTTAAAATATGTACAAAAATTTAAAAAAAAATTTTTTTTTTTTTTTTCTGATTCACAATAATGATTCAACAGGTTTTCTTAGGTAAGACCCTAAGTTAAAGTTTGAAAAAAATGTAAGATATAAAATTATCAATATAACTTGTATTTATACATATCATTGCTATTTTATTGCTGTGTATCAAACTTGCATTGTTTAACTATATTATTTCTTAATTATTATTATTTTTAAACTATCAGTTGCTATAGCTAAAAGATCAGCTTCTGCAGTATGGGAGTACTTTACAATGTTTCAGGATAGGCTCGAAATAGCTAAATGTAACATTTGCAGTCAGGAAATTAGAAGAGGACCTCCGGATGCCCCAAGTAAAAATGTTTCAACCAAATCTTTATGGGGGCGTCTAAAATCAAAACAAAGATGAACATTCACTAGCAGAAGAGGAGCAGTCAAAAGAAAAAATAAAATATTGAAAAAACAAGAAGAAAAATCTTAATTTTCTTATATTATGTTTGATTTAATCTACCATTAATAAATATAATTTGCCATTTTAACCCCAGCAGGCAAACTGCAGTTTTCCCTGATTTTTAACCGAGCCCCAGTTGGTCCATATATATATATATATATATATATATATATATATATATATATATATATATATATATATATATATATATATATATATATATATATATATATATATATATATATCAGGGCCCTAGTCAGGAGGAGAGGATATGGGGATCAAACCGTCCTCCCATAAAATTATCCTATAAGGTTTCTTGGTAGAAGAAATAATTATGCATTTCTCAGAGTATCATTTATGGACCTATACAAATTTTATTCCGGGATAATAGGGATATTCAAATTTAATTTAAACTAGTGACCAATTCATGTGTTTGTTACTTTAACATTATATAGGTGTCTGATCCTGAAGAACTATCCTCTGACTTAAATGGAAATGCAGGACACAAGCCAATTTCAAGGAAAATGAAGCTTGATGATGGGGTAGATACAGAGGATTCATTTGCAGTAGCAACATCATCAGCAGCAATGCCAAAACTTGAGGTGATCGTAACTAACGTGTATATATATATATATATATATATATATATATATATATATATATATATATATATATATATATATATATATATATATATATATATATATATATATATATATATATATATATATATATATATATATATATATATATATATATATATATATATATATATATATATATATATATATATATATATATATATATATATATATATATATATAAAGAATTGCAATTGAGGATTTTATTTAAAAGTTTTTAATAATGAACTTTGCATAATATAGATATTAAAGAAATTTTGAAAAGAGCATCAAAAGGACAAATCATGTTAAGAAATTATGAACTATATGGGAAACTTGAGAAAGTTCACAGAGATGATATAGTTCAAATTTTAGTTGATCATTGCATTGAACAGGAGCATTTTATTATGGAGTAAATTTTTAAATTAAATACTGTTAACAGGATAAAGTGTTGGTATTCTTTGAATATATATTTAAAATTAATAAAATTAATTTCTGAGATAATACATTAAATGTTTTAGAACTGAAATGCAAATATCTGCATGCCACACTTTTAATAATAATTAAAATATTTGTCAGTTTTTAAATATTTTATGTTCTATGCGGTGAGCCTCTACATTGAAACTATAGGTAGTATTGTTAGTGATTTATACTTGTTGCTGGAATAGAATTCATTTGTAACAGGATAAAGTTTCTTCTTTCATATTCTATATTTCCAATCACATGAGTCTTGCAAAAACACTTTTTCAAAGTCAAATAGCTTTGGCCTTTTTTTTTTTTTTTTTTTTTTTTTTTGGGGGGGGGATATATATATATATATATATATATATATATATATATATATATATATATATATATATATATATATATATATATATATATATATATATATATATATATATATATATATATATATCACAGATCTGTAAACAAGATAATGCAATTTTATGATTATCTTATTCCTAAATTATTTCCAAAGGAGGATTCGAATACCTACTTCATTCCACCTCAAACGGACGGCATACAACAGAAAAGAACCTAAGGAAAGTTCATTGAAAGGTACCGGAATATCAGACAAAAGTTTCGAAAACTTGGATTATATTCAAAACAAAATTTTAAAAGTGGAACTAAAAAATCTGTTAACAGTATCACATTGAATGAAGGTATTATATGTATTTTTTATTTGTTTTATTAAATAACCTACGAATTTTTTTTAATTTAAATAATTATATTTTAAAGTTAGGTAATAAATAAAAATCTATTAGATTATTGAATGAAAAATTGTCTTAAAATAATAAGATAATTTGGCAAACTTTTCAGGTGACTATTTGTCAGAGGAAGAATATTTTGAAAAGCAGCAATGGCAGAAATTTAATAGACAACCTTGGGGACTAGTTGAACAAATATGGAAGGAAACTTCTGCTAACAGAATATTAGTTATTCACCATAACTAATAAGTACCATAAGCAGTACTTTGCTTGATTGACCAATATTGGAGCATGCAAATGGATACATTCTGGTGAATATATATATATATATATATATATATATATATATATATATATATATATATATATATATATATATATATATATATATATATATATATATATATATATATATATATATATATATATATATATATATATATAAATGTATAATAGGCATGTCTTCTTAAAGTGGAAGAATTATACTATTCTATTTTTTTGTTTAATTAGGTAAACATTGATTTTACGACTGTTCGGCACTTCTGCTAAATTTTATCTCAAGTGGAATTTGAACAAAGAAAGTATTAAACATTTGATGATGGAGAGAATCAAAGATAAAACATGTTTTAAAAAGTGTTTATCCGGAAAATTCAGGAGGTAGCAGTAATTTATGTTTGCTTTCATTTTAATTAAGATTTTTATGAAAATTTACTTATTTGAAAATAGTAATTAATGATAATTATAAGATATTCATGTTTTACTGGAAAATGTTTTTATAAATCACATAGTTTAATGAAAGGCATGACCTCCATTATTATATATTAATGTTGAAATATAATTATGCCTATTATATTACAAAATTTAGTTTTGAGTAAGAGTGTGAAGTGTGTGTGTTTGTGTTAGATATTTTGTTATTAGTCCTTTAATTGTTTCAGACTAGAATCTTTCCAATAAAGTTTGAGGTCGAACTTTTATGATAAATTACAACTCATGAATACGGTTTCTTAGGTTTTAACATCCCTGTTTATTTTCTTAGGAGAAGATGCTGTGCTTTTGTATTTACTACCGTTGCTGCTAAAACCAAAAATAAATTTGCGCTTCCATTAAAAAGAACACATTTTGGAAACCTTACAAACGTGATATGCAAGAGGCTTTTGTGATACATGTTCAGGTAATTTTTATTGAATTATTAATTAGATTTTATTATACTTTGCTATTAACTAAATCGTAACAGTAGCAATATCGTCAGGCTTGTCCAGGTACTTTTATCTCTCTTCTTCTCATCTACATAAAAAAAATGGCGTCCGTTAACAGTTCCTCAGTTCCAACTAAAAATTACCTCTCATAAACTTCGTATTCTTCCCCATCACCACTTGGGATTTGTCGGCCACCGGTGATGAGGTTCATGCCGCCGAGGAACTGCTGATGTGTTCTCTTGCCGGTCTTTTTTTATTGATTTATGTAGCGTGCGCGGTCTTCAATCTAATTTCAACTTGTTGAAAACCACCTCTCTTCGTCTAAACCTTCAGTTCTTGTTCTTGATCGAAAGTCAGGTGTCTGAACTTTCTGACAGCAACTCCTATTCTATTCCCTCCTACTATCTCTATCCTCAATTTTCTTAAAAAAGGCGGATGTTGTGCATATGTACGCCACGATGTTGCCGATTCAATCATATATATATATATATATATATATATATATATATATATATATATATATATATATATATATATATATATATATATATATATATATATATATATATATATATATATATATATATATATATATATATATATATATATATATATATATATATATATATATATATATATATATATATATATATATATATATATATATATATATATATATATATATATATATATATATATATATATATATATATATATATTAATTGCTTTCAGTTTTCTTAACCAGGCTTTCTTTCATCCACTAATTGAAAAATGTAATTGCATTTAAAATAATATAATTTTATAGTAGGAATATTTTTTTGAAAGTGTACATTTTTTAGATATTTTTGGCATTTAACATAACATATTTTGGTGGAGTATTTAAGAAATGGGTAAACACTTATTTATATTTACCATACCCGTTGATTATTTACCCTATTTATATAACAAAACGCGATATTGATTTCAGTTCCTTTAATCATCTCCCATTTCTTGATTTTATCCTAAACTTTTTTTTCAGAATCCCGAGGATGTCTGTCACTATATCCAGAAAACCAAGAGAAACTTTCCCAAATTTCTTTGAGCATGCAACCATTTGTAATTTTGCAGAGGAAAGACCTTTGAATATAGCTCAGATTCTTACGTAGTATTGAACGACATTTTATACGGATTTGACTCACCATTAAAGGCAGTTGAAAATTGCTTTAAAGTTTTTCGCGTTGCTCATGCAAGATATCCATTTGAGTGAAAATGTGGATTTCATTCAAAAATATTTTTGAAATTGAAACTGAGTGGGATAAAACGGTTTTAGGTGTTTGTGAACTAATTTCAGATATTATTTCATACAATATTGATGAAATATCCGATTAGACTTTCAATAAACATAATAATTCTATTTAATATTGAGACAAATTTTAGATATTTTATTTTCAAACTCTCTCCAAAAAGGAATACATATTTTATTGTCAACTATTATTTCAGAACATCATGAATTGTACTTAGTTATTTACTGATTCTAATTTAAAATCAAAACATTTTATGATACATTATCATAGGAAGGTTTGTGCATGTGGTCCAATTATTCATTTGTGGTGAATGAAATTTGAATCTAAACGTAGTTAAAATTAATCAGTAATAGTAGCAATTGCAGACGAAATATACTAAAAACAATTGCTACTAAATATCAGTTAAAATTTTCTTACCGTTTAATCTCAAAAAGAGATTTCGATGATAACATTGTATGCGGAAAAAAATAGATTTAAAAAATATTACTGGCATATCACCTATATGAAAATATAACAAGTTATGGGCAAAGGTTTAACCCATATTGTGTTGTTTTTAATGATATTACGTATAAATCAAATTACTTTTTACTTTCTACTTTTAAAGATATGCCGATATTTTGTCCAATTATTTACATTTTATTTTATGATCTTTCAAATTTAATGTTTTGTGTTAAAGAATGTAGAACACTTTTGAATTTAATTCTCATTATCATGTTCATGAATTTGAAATATCTCAAAACACAAATTTATGCCTATTATGTCTTATCTAACTGTGCTGATTTTAATTCTTACAAGATGAATGTTATGCTTGGTAAACATGTCTTTAATGAAATTTTTTATTATTTTCATTCATTTTAAAAAAAAATTTTGTATATAAAATTTTTTCGTTTTCATTATTTCAAATAAATAATTTTGCAACTATCATGTTTATCTTTTTTTTTTTTTTTTAACCAATTATAAAGTTTATATAACAAATTTATAGTGTGTTAACAGTGTAAAAAAAATTTCTTTGTTTCCAAGCAGTTGCAAAAATATGTTAGTAACAACATGTTTTCGATTAATATTTTATTAAATCTGAAAAGTTAAATGTACAAATATATTAAATCTTCTTTACGGTATAAATTACTTTGCAATAGTTTATAGATTTAACATCGCACTCATAAATTGACTAATATTTAAACGACAACATAGTTTAATTAGGATTATTTTTACAAAGGGAAACTTTGACGTCTCAAGCACTGAATTCATTTAAAAATATTTCCCTTTGTAAAAATAATCCTAATAGACTTAAGTTTTTAAATATTCAATCGGTTTATGAGTACAAAATTTAAAATAATCTAGAAATTATTGCAAAGTTAATTATTCCGTAAAGGAAATATAAGTTATTTGTACATTTAACTTTTTAGATTTAAGAAATTTTCAATCGCCAATATGTTGTAATTAACAAATTTTAGTTACCGCAACTGCTAATTTTTTTGTTCACATTAACAATATATGATTATCATAACTAAATTGAAGTACAAAAGTATTGTTATGAGAACGAACGGCGGGTGCTGTAGAAACTATAATTTTGGTTCCAGGAACAAAATTTTTATTAGAACGAAAAAAAAATAAGTGGATCCAACAAAAGTGTAGTTGCTTTAACCAAACATTAGACAAACAATTTATTAGTTTCAACGAAGGTTTAGTTACTTTAACCAACAATTCGACAAAAAATTTAGTAGACCCCACCAAATCTTAGTTACTTCAACCAAACAATGAAACTATATTTTGGTCAATGTAACATACTAATTTGTTGAGATAACTAAATTTTTGGTTGAGATTACTAAATTCCCAGATTCCCATTTAGATTCCTAATAAATTTCAAATAAATTTTTTGGTTATTGGAACAAATTTTTGGTAATGATAAACAAATATTTTGTTATTATAACGACAATTTGGTTAAGAGATTTTGGTTACAGTAACTAAAATCAATTTAGTTATGAAAGTTTTGGTAATCACAACCAATTCTTTTGACTAAATTTTTGTAACGTTTACTAAAATTTGGTTACTGGTACAATATTTTTAGTCGTGGATAACAAATTTTTTCGTTTTGGTAACAAAAGTACCTTTGTTATGGTAACCGAAATTTATAGTGCTCTATATCGACAAAAAAGTTTGGTTACAACAACCAATTTTTGGTCTCTGCAACCAAACAGTTTTTTCGACGACAATTTTGGTTATAAAAATTTTAATTTATAAAATCTCAATTTTATATTTTGTCGATCAAATTTAAAAGGAATCTCTTTTTCCGATAGTTTACTTTTTTTTCAAAGTCAAAATTAAAAGAATATAATTTGATTTTGTGAAGGAAGAATGAGAAGTCTTCAAATTTAATTTAAGTAATCAAAGACATTAAATATTTTGATAGAGCGGCATTGAACGGAAACCATAAACACCGCTCTAATTCCTCTTTAATTCAATACATTTTATTCTCGTTTTACTGATAAATTTTACTTTTGTCCTGGAAATATAAAAAGAAAATTGTCTTCTACTCTGTTCACGAGTGACAAAAGTTGCTGAGTGTGCAAAAAAAAAGTAGAACCATTCGTTTGTTTCTTCGTGTTAAATGGTTTTGAATAAGTGTTTGAATATTTTGTGAAAAAATCTGTTATTTTAGAATCAAGATTCTAACCTTGAGAGGTAGTAGTGAAGTCTACTTTGAGAATTTTAACGAAACGAGAAAAACTATCGTACTTGAACAAATAGTTCCTTAAGCAGTTTTTTTTTAAATTTTTTTTTTAAAGTAAAAAATATGAATCAAATACAGATTATTATAAAGAATTCACTAACGACCTTCTCATAAATTAAGTACAGCAAATTTAGTTTTTTTCCCCCACTCCTTCCCTTCCATCTCTATGGTAACGTACCAGTAAGGCAAGTAATCAATCCTTCCATTAATAATAACTAGAAATTTTGTTAATAACTGAGGGTATCCAGCTACGCTTGATTTTAAAAACGAAAATAAAAAGTTTTTACAAAAAATATTTTAAAATTATACTTTTGCAATACTGCATAAAATAAATTCTATTATCTGAACGAACAGCTGTCAATGATAAATATGATTTGTAGTAATAAAATGCATGTAAGCTTAAAATAAATCTTACTGTGAAGTTGCGAAACTCCAGAAATGACACCCTCTCCCATCCCTCTGTAATAACACTTGATAACACGAATTCAGAAACCCTCCTTCCATCCAGAATTACGTAATTTGGCAAACAAATTTGTTTGCCAAATGAATAAATTGTTTACAAAAATTTTTTTTTCACTTTTCAGGATAGTTGTTATCTCTTTTAAACTTTCATTCTCACGAACGTGACATGTTTCTAGTTTTATAAATCGTCAATATTAATCTTATTTTATATATATATATAATATTATATATATATAATATATATATATATATATTATATATATTATATATATTATATATATATATATATATATATATATATATATATATATATATATATATATATATATATGGGCAAACTGAGCAGCAGACCAGGATGGCAGATTTTAGGGGCAGCAAATTACTCAATCAAACGATATTGAATTGAATGAGTGTGAAATATTTCATAAAACAACGTTTTTTAAAAACAAATTTCGCAAAGTCCAAAATTAATAAGATAGAAATGAAATAGATAGAAATAGGTTCTTTCTAGTATTATATTTGTATCAAATCTTATGGTAAAATATTATTTATTAATCAAATTATTACAGAAACCAGAAACGGGGGAGGATGGGGAAATCCTCACAATTTTCCCCTTCAAAACATCAAGTTTTCATTATCTGTGATAACGGGAAGTTTTAGCAAAGGGGTGACAGAGAATCCAAAAACGAGATATATATATATATATATATATATATATATATATATATATATATATATATATATATATATATATATATATATATATATATATAATATATATATATATATATATATATATATATATATATATATATATATATATATATATATATATATAATATAAGGGAAAAATTAATTAAAGTATTCATTTGTTGAAAAGCTTACAATAAATTCGCATTTGTACGATTATTAAAAGAGGAAAATGGTTATATGAATAGTTTAATGAAGAAAAATTTACTTCTTATATACAATACAAGCGTAATCGCTTCCCCAAAACACTCATATATATATATATATATATATATATATATATATATATATATATATATATATATATATATATATATTATATATATATATATATATATATATATATATATATATATATATATATATATATATATATATATATATATATATATAATAATATATATAATAATAATAATAATAATAATAATAAATAATAATAATTTACACACAGAAGCTAGCGTTAAATTTACAGTTGAATTACATTAACAAACTTGGAAAAAAAACTACTTTTTAATTATTAAATTCGGTTTGAAATACTTTACATTAATTAATTTATACATTTGTTAATTTCCACGTAATATATATATATATATATATATATATATATATATATATATATATATATATATATATATATATATATATATATATATATATATATATATATATATATATATATATATATATATATATATATATATATATATATATATATATATATATATATATATATATATATATATATATATATATATATATATATATATATATATATATATATATATATATATATATATATATATATATATATATATATATATATATATATATATATATATATATATATATATATAATATACAACGTATATTAACATAAGAGGAAATAGTATGATCAAAAACTTTGGTATGATTTTCGTAGAAGCTTTGATAATTATTTAAAATAATAACCGCCTGATACAACGGAACTAGACTCGCGTAAGTTGGTACTCCTGTTTCCTTTTTTTATGCATCAATTTCCAGGGAGTTTTGGAATACCATTAAATAGGAAAAACATTATTATTCGATATATATATATATATATATATATATATATATATATATATATATATATATATATATATATATATATATATATATATATATATATATATATATATATATATATATATATATATATATATATATATATATATATATATATTATATATATATATATATATATATATATATATATATATAATATATATATTAAAAAAAGGTTTAAAAACTTAAAAAAACAATGTACTAAAAAAAAAATATATATTTCGTATATTAAAAAAATATTTTCCTCAAGTACATTTTTATGTTGTTCGCTCTATTTTACGAGCATAATTGCAATTGGTTGTGACATCACAACAAATTTTTGTTATTAAACCCCCCCAAGCCCCCTCTATTCCCCTACATATTAAATTAATGAAACTCTCTTTGTCATTCTAGTTCAATATAAGAAAAAGAATAAGGAAAACTGTGTAAATTACAATATAGTATATATATATATTATATTATATATATATATATATATATATATATATATATATATATATATATATATATATATATATATATATAATATATAGGATAAAATCCACCCTCCCCCTATCCCACCAGGAAAAAAAATTTTATTAGCAGTTTAAAACTAGATACAGGAAAATTTATTTTTTAAAAATTCAAGCCTGCTTTTTAAAAAAAAGATTCACGATATATATATCGTGAATCTTTTTTTAATAAGCAGGCTTGAATTTTTAAAAATAAATTTTCATGTATCTAGTATATTAGACTGCTAATAAAAATTTTTTTTTCCTGGTGGGGATAGGGGGGGAGGGGTGGATTGATCCCATCCTAAAACTGACATTTTTTTTTCTTTCTTAGAATGCCTTTTCATGAAAAGTCAGAATAACTTCCGTAGAATTTCATTTCAGTTTCTTAAAATTCTGTACACTTCATTGTTAAAGCTTTTACAGCATTATTTTCTCGCACTTCTGTCGTAATTTTATTTATTTATTTATTTA
>SEYY01015711.1:27500-40000 GCA_009176605.1 Armadillidium nasatum | reverse complement strand
AATGTGAAAAATATCAATAAATGATTTCTCAGTTTCTCAAATTTCAAATTTTTTTTTAATTTTCGCAACTTCAAAAAGGACCTAGAGACTTTTTATTTATATATTGAACAGCATATATTGATTTAATAGGAAATGTCTATTTCTCTGAAAGAGGCTGTTAAGTAGCCTGACCTTTCTTTGAGTCCTTGGGATTATTAATATGGCATTAATTGCTTAATTTTAATTAATATAATACCGTTTTAGGTAAATCTATAATACAAATCATAATTATTATTTAATTAAAATTATTATTAATAAAAATGAGCAAAATGATAATTATACAATAAAAAATAACGGCAATTAAAGATATGGCAACAGTGATAACTTGTACTAAAAATTGATTATGTAATTAAAAATTGTAAAAGCTTTGTAGAAATATTGTATAATAAATTTAATTACAATTTTAAAAATCTTAAAAATTCCGAATTTGTTTCTCAATCAACAAGCTATGCGATATATTATGATACTGTTAAACAGAATATTTTATCATAATTATAGCAATTTTATCGTAATCATTTTATCGTAATCATAGTTTCTACTTGTTGTCGATTTTGAATAATCTTTAACAATAAAATATGCAATATATTACGATACTCGTTAATCAGAACATTTTATCATAATTAGAGTAATTTTATCGTAATCATTTTATCGTAATTGTCGATTTTTAATAATTATTAACAATAAAATAAGCAAAGTTCACGACATTGCAAATCTAAGTATGGAATACATATTCATTAAATGAAGGAACAAAAATTCATAGCAATAAAAATCTTAACATTTAAAAAGATTTTTAAAAATTACTTAATGGCTATTTTGTATTCAAAACATCTAGAGTATATATATATATAGTATATATATATATATATATATATATATATATATATATATATATATATATATATATATATATATAATATATATATATATATATATATATATATATATATATTATATATATATATATATATATATATATATATATATATATATATATATATATATATATATATATATATATATATATATATATATATATATATATATATATATATATATATATATATATATATATATATATATATATATATATATATATATATATATATATATATATATATATATATATATATATATATATATATATATATATATATATATATATATATATATATATATATATATATATATATATATATATATATATATATATATATATATATTGCATTTAAAAAGGAATGAATATTGCAATTCTGAATTTAATATTGTATTAAAACTAATATTTAGGCTTCAAAATAACTTTGAAAATTACTTTTCGACATATAAAGCTCTTAACATTTAAAAAATTCAAAAATAAATTGTATTCAAAATATCTCATTACATTTGTCTTCATTACAGTCTCAAGGAAATTGTATTGGGAAATGAATTTGCAATTTTTAATTTAATATTTTATGAAAATTAATATCTAGGATTCAAAATAACTAAATTTTGTGTAATTAAAATTAACAGTTAAAAGCTTATTAAAAATTACTTATGGACAAATTTTTTTTTATCGAAGCATATTAGTATATAATTTTTAAGCCCAACCAAAAGGAAATATTATAAAATGAATGTTCATTTCCGTATCAATTTTATGAAAATTAATATCTAGGCTTCAAAATAACTTTGAAATTCGAGCAATAGTTTAAGATGTTAACATTTGGGTTTGGTTCAAGTGAAGCATTTCTGTCCAACCGGTTCAGAAATTTCGAAGTTTTGTAAGATGGCTCCAAGTGAAAACGAAAAGCTCCATTTTTGCAAGGAGATTCTCCAAGGCATATTCTTTTTCCTTTAAAAATATAATCATATTTTTATTTTTTTATCTATAAAACATATATATATATTATATATATATATATATATATATATATATATATATATATATATATATATATATATATATATATATATATATATATATATATATATATATATATATATATATATATATATATATATATATATATATATATATATATATATATATATATATATATATATATATATATATATATATATATATATATAAGAAAAGATTGTGTAGGAAGACCTGTAGCACGAGCCCTTCTCAATGGAAGAGGTATGTTATGGGAAAATGCAGAAGCGCAATGTCCATTGTAATAGCAATAGTATAAATAGTAGTGACGTAACAATTCGACGAGCAGAAAGAGATTTGGAGAGAAATAGTGAGAGCGAAAAAGTCGATAAAACGAAAAGCCCTAGACTCCACTTTTTCAAGGAGAGCTATATGAGTGAAACCACCCCACATGTGTGATGAGTACTTCATACAGGGGTGAACAACACCCCTATAAAGTGGAAGCAACTGAGGTAGCGTGAAGAAATTACGAAAGAACCTCAGTATACTGAACCTCTTAGAGGATTGTTAAGAAAGAGAAGTAATATGATCTTTCCAAGAATGATCACAATAAAAAGAAACACCGAGAATATTAGGGACAGAATGAAGGTTTGAGATGTGTGTTTTCAAAGATGTTGCAGTTTTGTGGATATCTTCATCGTGACAGCAAAAGATTCACCAAAATGCCAAAAAGCGAAGAACCAAGAGTCAGAGAGAAAGGAAAGATCACCAATGACGATCAGAGATAAGATTTGAAGAATTGACAAGTTTCCAAATATTTCTGTTAAGGATAGATTTGGAAACTGTAGAAAGAACAGAGGTTAAAGAAATTGGACGATAGTTAGAGGATTGAGATGGGACCTCCTTCGGCACAGGCTGAATGGGCGCACGTTTCCAGAAAGAAGGGAATATTGAAGTAGAAAGTCAGAGACGAAAAAAATACCAAGGCAGGGTGGAAGCTCAGAATCACAAGTTTTGAGAACCACAGGAGAGATACCATCAGGACCATATGCCTCCTTAGTGTTAAGCTCGGAAAGAGCAGAAATGACGTCTTTTGAAGAAACTAAAATTTTAGGCATAAATAAGTTGAAGGGGATTGAAGGAGTAGGAACAACTCCGGAATCGTGTAAGGTTGAATTAATGGCAAAGGTTTGAGCGTAGGGTTTAGTTTTAGAGGAAGGCAAAACGGCAGTTGTACCATCAGAAGATACTAAAGGAGGGAAAGAGGAAGAAGCAAAGTTAGAGTTGACTTTTTTGCAAAATGCCAGAAAGAGCTTGAGGAAGAAGAACCACAAAAATTATTATATTTCAAACGGAGAAATGAGTTTTAGGTGTTACGAAGAATAGATTTTGCAAGATTCTGGGATGACATATAAGTTCTGGAGTTTAAAGACAACAATAATCCTGGAAGGTTGCATCCCTTCGGAGAATAGCAAGGGATTAATCAGAGTTAAACAAAGGTTTGTTAAGTTTATTAAAGGGAAAGAATATGGAATGTACGCTTCTATGCTAGAGAGATAATCACCTCGGTTATGCGCTCTGCACTTAGCGAAGGACCCTTCCCTCCGAAACAATAATCATGCTATGGGAAATCAGAGAAGTATAACTGCAAGTCAGACCAGTTAGAAGCACCGAAATACTAAAAACGTCTTCTAACCGAAGGGAGGGCCGTTCTTGCGGAAGACTTGAAGAGACAGAAATAAGGTGATAGGATATACCCAGAGGAGGAAAGAGTTCAACAGTGTAAATAAAAGATTGAGAAGTTAAAGTTAAATTAAAGATCAAGTATGTTAGGTTAATCACTAAATTGAGATGTATTTTAATTTTTATATTCAGAATATTTTGCATCACCTAAAGCAATTTTTAATGCTTATTAAGGAATGTTAATTTGTATCTTCAGTATCAAAAACTATTGAACGTCCATAAAACAAAACAGAAAATAGAATTTTAATTTACAGGTATTCATTTAATTTGAAATGAGGAATCTGATTTTACCTAAAGAAAAGGGTAAATATCCATCCTTGTTTCGGAGGACTTTCCCATCCTCATCTAAAAAGTTTTCAAGAGAAAATTCGTTCGGATGTTTCCAATATTTTGGATTTCTGTGACAGGACTCGATATCTGGTATGATCCAAGTTCCCTAAAAATTATTTTTATTATTATTATTATATTATTATTATTATTATTATTATTATTATTATTATTATTATTATTATTATTATTATTATTATTATTATTATTATTATTATTATTATTATTATATTATTATTATTATTATTATTATTATTATTATTAATATTTTATTATTAACTACCAGTAAAAATTGCAGTTTTAATCACAGTAATTGTTATAATCTAAACACAAATTAGTAATAATTATATTTTATTCATTTGATTGCTGTAATTCATTTATTTCACATTACGAAAAAAAAATTTAATTTAAAAATGATTACGTATATCAAATTAATAAAGGTAATAATCTTGTTAAAAATCTATTTCAACTCTATAACAAGTCTATAAGAAAAAATAAAGTAAATAGTAAAAACTTTTTTTAATAGTTTCAAGTTTTAATTTTGAAAGATGAAAATATTAATTTTTTAAAAAAAAATAATTTATGTTTTTTTACGTAAATTATTACAATTAATTTTAGCGTGGAATAAAAATATTGTGATTGATTAAGAATAAAAATAATGTTAGAGAACTAATTTACCTTTGGAATATTATATTGGAATATTATATTATATTATATTGGAATATTATAATTATGTGTTTTTTACTTAAATTATTACAATTAATTTTAGAGTGGTATAAAAATTATTATAATTGATTAAGAATAAAAATAATGTTAGACAACTAATTTACCTTTGGTATAAAAATTATTATAATTGATTAAGAATAAAAATAATGTTAGACAACTAATTTACCTTTGGAATATTATATTGGAATATTATATTATATTATATTGGAATATTTTAATTATGTGTTTTTTATGTAAATTATTACAATTAATTTTAGAGTGGTATAAAAATTATTGTAATTGATTAAGAATAAAAATAATGTTAGACAACTAATTTACCTTTGGAATATTATATCCTTCTAAAACAGTATCTTCCAAAACTTCGTGTGGAATGGCATTTGGAACCAAAGATATAATTCGATTTACTTCAAAATTTAAGGCTTCAAGAAGTGGTAATCTGAAAAACGTTTACCAAATATGAGTCACTGAGTTTACATATTTATTTCAGTTAACATCTTTTTTTTTATTTAAAAATTTTAAGTTTGGTACTAAATAATACCATAAATTATTCATTGTTACTGGAGAACTTCCACACATGGATACAGATCGAATATCGATTCGAAACTTTAATATTAATTAAAATTTTAGTTGAAAATTGAAGGAAATGTAAAAAAAGAATAAATGTTCACTCTTTTAATTATCTATTTCACCACAAAGTTTAAAAGGATATTTAAAAAAATATTTGTCGAATGAAGCACAAATTTATATATCTAAAAACTCTTTTATCTTAAAATATTATGAGGTGAGTTTACAGTCACTACTTGCCATCTTTCCTGTAAGATCCGAAAGCCACGAAGCCTATCCTTCTCGTAGCTCTTCCTATCAAAAACCTACATTTCCTCCTTTCGCTTTTGGATAATACGAATACTTAAAAGGCGATAAAAATTTCGTCTCAGGATAAATCACCACACGGCATCAGAAACACATTATTAGTTCAAATATACTAAATTTAATACACTGATAAGTCTTAAAATAGTCTTAAGATCAGTCTTATAATGAACACTTATGTGATTCCCAAGAGCAAGAACATCGGAACAACATTTACGTCACTTTATTATTTAAGAAAAAGATATTTCTTAAAAAATTATTTTTTCCTGAAGATGAATATAATAGAGAACTTTCAGGTATTTAGGTCAAAGACATTTAATTTCTATCTACTAAGCAATGAACAATTAATTTAATTAAAAGGTTCACTACTACTAATTTTGAGAATGTTCGAAGGTTCTCTATTTAGGTTTTACAATTATCTATCATATGTTTCATTTTGATGTAAATGTTAATTTTTGAATTATCACACATAAATGTTTGGTTTAGGAAGTAGCATTAATTATTTGATTTATATGTAAGTTTGTAAAATTTGGAAACAAATTTCATTGGACACATTTGCTTGATATTTTTTATACCTTATAAATATGGTTTTGAAGCAGAAAGGAAGTTGAAAAAATGTTTAATTATTAATCAGTTTTTTAGTTTCACAAAAGGAATATTTTTTCTTAAAGGAATCTTTCTCCAAGTGTTGTTGGAGCACATGTATGCAAGCACTGCTTACACAGTCTCAAATTTTATCCTTTAAAATATTAGGAAATGAATTAAAATGCACTTATTTCTCATCTTCTTGAAAGTCGGAAAAGTCAGTAAATAAATTTTCCTATCAGCTCATCAAATAAAGCACTAGTTTCTCTCTTTCCTTTAAAAATAATATAAAACAGAAATTTCACTATTACACAGTAGACTAATTATTGCCAATAATAAACAAAATCAGAGAGATGCGAACACAGTATTCTGAAAATGTTGATAGGCCCTGATAGACAAAAGTGAAAATATTCGTATGGTGAAAATTTTCTTAAAAGTTGCCAAATATATGGAGGCGCATGTACAGTACGTCTGTATAAGTGGACAAACGAAAATGGCGCAAGTACAGTATGTGTACAGAAGTAGACAAACGAAAATGGCGCATGTAAAGTAAGTCTGCAGAAGTGAGAAAACGAAAATGGCTCATATACAGAACGTTTGCAGAAGTAGACAAAAGAAAATAGCTTATGTACAGTACATCTGCAGAAGCGGACAAACGAAAATGGTGCATGTAAAGTACGTCTGCAGAAGAGGACAAGCGAAAATTAAAAGGGCATGTATAACAATCATCAAAGTGTTAGCTATTAATATTTGATTATTTGAAAGGAAAAAAAATATGTAATTTAGCTCCCACTAAAAATGCAAATTAATTTTTATATTTATATTCTAATATATTCATTAATACCTTTCACAAATTTTTAAATATATGTTTTACAAAAATATTCTTATTACTTGTTGTTTTACTATTATTATGAACATTTACACCTCACAGTTTCTTTCTATTTATCGAGGAAGAAAAATTTCACTAAGGAACTTCATTCACAAGGAGTAAACGTATTCACAATAGAGTAATTCATTATTGAATTAAAGATAAATTTCTTAACAATTTATGGAAAAGATTTAAATATTTTTTAGATTCATTAATTAAACATTAATTTTTTGAGTAATTATCAACAATAAAATTCAGTCACAACTTATTACTTTTGTGTAGCATTTTAGATAACTTTTTACTAACCCTTTTGTCAAAACCCTTGGGTATGATCTCTATATAGTAATTTTCCATAGAAGTTCTGTTCCCACTTAAGATATGAATGTAAAAAAAATAAATAAAAAAAAAAAAAAAAAAAAAAAAAAAAAAAAAAAAAAAAAAAAAAAAAAAAAAAAAAAAAAAAAAAAAAAAAAAAAAAAAAATAAAAATAATAATAAATAATAATAATAATAATTAATAATAATAATAATAATAATAATAATAATAAATATAATGATAATAATAATAATAATAATAATAAATAATAATAATAATAATAATAATAATAATAATAATAATAATAATAATAATAATAATAATAATAATAATAATAATAATAATAATAATAATAATAATAATAATAATAATTAATAATAATAATAATAATAATAAAAATAATATTAATAATAATAATGAAAGTAAAAATAATAATAATAACCGGTCTCTGTCATGAAGTGAAACT
The DNA here is from genome assembly GCA_009176605.1 of Armadillidium nasatum. Classification (NCBI taxonomy): domain Eukaryota; kingdom Metazoa; phylum Arthropoda; class Malacostraca; order Isopoda; family Armadillidiidae; genus Armadillidium; species Armadillidium nasatum. The sequence goes on along the minus strand of SEYY01015711.1, from coordinate 32,212 downwards.
TGCTCCCCTTTGGAAATATTTTCGTCAAGTTCTTTTTGAACCTTTTTTTGAATTTCTTGATTTTTGGCAATGTAAAGGAAAAACCAACGGATTGTAGATGAAGTTGTTTCGGATCCGGCAAGGAAGAAATCGTATATATGAAGAAGTAAATCGTCGTCTGTTAAAATTATTTAAAAAAAAAATTTATAATGTTAAAAAAAAAAAAAAAACTAATTCAACCTTGAATTGAATTTAAAGATAGATATCTTCTAACAAATAAATTTTTAAATGGTATATTTCAATATGTTTAAGTCACTAAAGTTTTTTTTATGATTTTTTTAATTAAAAAAACAATTATAGCAAGGACTAACATAACCTACAATATTGTTAAAAAAAAGTTAATTTAACTTTGAAATAGACTTAAGGTAAGACTTCCAGAAAATAAAATTTTCAGTGGCAAATTTTAATGTGTTTTAGTTATTAAAGATATAATCATGAAACTTTTTATAAATGAAACTATTATAGAAAGAAAAAATAATAACCTCCCCAGTATTGGTAGTCTGGATTATCCTTCTGTACTTCTAATTCAATCAGATATTTGTCAATAAAGTCCTTTGGATTTTTTGGATCCAGATTTCTTTTGTGTTCTTCAATTACATTCTTAAAATTAATTGAAAGATTTTTAATTCAAGAAGATTTGTATTAGTAGAAAGATTATTAATTCAAGAAGATTAGAATTAGTAGAAAGATAATTAATTCAAGAAGATTTGTATTAGTAGAAAGATTATTAATTCAAGAAGATTTGCATTATCACAAAGACTATTTATTCAATAAGATTTGAATTAGTAGAAAGGTAATTAATTCAAGAAGATTTGAATTAATAGAAAGATAATTAATTCAAGAAGATTTGTATTAGTAGAAAGATTATAAATTCAAGAAGATTTGTATCCTCAGAAAGATTATTAATTCAAGAAGATTCGTATTAGTAGAAAGATTATTAATTCAAGAAGATTTATATTATCAGAAAATTTATTAATTCAATAAGATTTGAATTAGTGGGAAGATTATTAATTCAAGAAGATTTGTATTAGTAGAAAGATAATTAATTCAAGAAGATTTGAATTAGTGTTAAGATTATTAATTCAAGAAGATTTGTATTTGTCGAAAGATTATTAATTCAAGAATATTTCCATTGGTAGAAAGATTATTAATTCAAGAAGATTTGTATTAGTAGAAGGAAAATAAAATCAAAAAGATTTTTTACTTCTAGAAACATTAGTAATTCAAGAAGATTTTAATCAAAAACTAACACTCCAAGCTATTATAAAAAGGTCTGCAATTTTTGCGACATATTTTGACAAATATTTTTTTACAATGCTATAATATCATATTCTATTTTATTAATTTATTGCATTTTATAGTTATTATGTTACATTCTATTAAATTTTAAGTTTACTGTATGCATACATTGAACATTATAAGCACTTCATCCCGTCTCTTCTCTACTGTAGTCAACGAGCATCCAATGATTTTTAATGAAATTTGGAACAAAAGGCTCCAACTTGGGAAACAGTGTTAATAATGCCATTTTTCCTTCACAGTCCACTATGTTATTGAATAAGTCTTCGGTAAAATTTTTGAACCTCCTTATCAGATATTTTGTACCGTTTGTCTGTAAAATATTTTAGGCGATACAAAGAAAACTTTCATAAAATTATGTGCAATATGATGTATATAAATAAAAACCATGCAGCAACAACTGTAGTGAAAAGATATATACAATAAGAACTACAATAACAACATTAATAACAATAAAATAACAATAATAATAATAATAATAATAATAATAATAATAATAATAATAATAATAATAATAATAATAATAATAATAATAATAATAATAATAATAATAATAATAATAATAATAATAATAATAATAATAATAATAATAATAATAATAATAATAAGGTATAGAATTAATTTCTAACACACGATTGAAAGTTAAAATTTTAAATTTACCACTTCATAATTACTTAAAAAATTTATTTCAGATATTATATAAAATGCTACTAATTTTAGATACTTTCCAATGAAACTTATAACATACTAGCCACTAATTTCCAAATTATATTGAAAACTGCTACATTCACTTCCCATTGAATTTCAGTTGGCAAATTTACTTTCTCCTTGAGATTTTGTATTAAGGAATGAGCTTCGTTAGATATGATCTCATCCAGAAATGAGCTTTTCCCAAATCCAAAGTCTCTTAATGTTCTCAGTGCAAACCTTCTGCTTGTTTCCCATATCTTTCCATTGGAAAGGATAACACCTGTTTAAATTATTTAAAGAGAAGAATAAATATTATGTACAGTCGTCAACAGAAGTTCGTTCCTATTAGGCTGGAAATAAATATTTATATAAAATGGAGATCATTTCATAAAAGCTCTATTTTGAATAAAAAGAAAATAAAAACATTCAGCGGGGCTTAATTGAACTGTGATTGGCTGAACCTGAAATGATCTCCATTTTATATAAATATTTATTTCCAGCTTAATAGGAACGAACTTCTGTTGACGACTGTACATGAAAAACTTTAAATCAAATTTTGCTGTTGGTAAATTTCTGATTTTCTTTTTTTTTTTTTTTAACAAAATTATTTTTATTACTTGTTAAATTTTTAAGCAATTGTTTTAGAACTATTAATAATTACACATGATGGCATTTCTGATAGAGATTACAAAAAATATATAATTTCTTTATTTTTTATTTATATTTTCTTTTTTAAAGCTGATAACTCAATTTATGAATTTTTAATTTTTTTATTTTTAATTTTTTTAACTATACCATCGATAAGACTCTATTTATGAATTTCAACATTAACTTAAAAGTAATAAAACAAAGTAATCGGGAATCTTACAATTTTTTATACTTAAAAAATTTTCTATTTAAGCTAATAATAATGACATCATAAAAAAGTTTAATATTAAAATATCTTATTGGAAATTAAATATGATTTTATTAGTTTTAAAAAACCCTTATATGTCGTTTTTTTTGGAAAAAAAAAATTAAAATATTTTGCAAGTAGCATTTAACATTTGAAATAAAATAATTTTTTGCGTTTTCTCATCACAAAACGCAAAAAATTATTATCTTTCAAATGTTAAATTTACTTGCAAAATATTTTAAATTTTTTTTTCCCAAAAAAAAAACAACATATAAGGGTTTTTTAAAACTAATAAATCAAATTTAATTTCCAATAAGATATTTTAATATTAAACTTTTTTATGTCAGTATTATTAGCTTAAATAGAAAAAAAATTGTTTTGGTGTGTATTTGAGATGCAGAAATTGAACTCTCAATATTTTTTTCCTTTCATTATTATAATAACATTTTCTGAGGGGGGGGGGTCTTTTTTTAACTTCTACAGTTGTATGGATCAGTACGATAAATATAAATAAAATATATTCTGTGTGAATTCTATCATTTAATAAAAATGTATGATAATGGTCGTTGTGTTAATATATTAAAGTTAGCAAATATAATTATATACTGTAGACTTTATGTAATTTTGTATTTTAGAATTTATCAAAGCATACAGTTCTTCTATTCTTTTTTTTTTGCAAACATAATTGATGTGAAAAAGGAAAAAAATTATTTTATTTCAAATGTTAAATGTTACTTGCAAAATTTTTTAAATTTTTTTTCCAAAATAACAACATATAAGAGTTTTTTTTTAAAACATAATAAACCATATTTAATTTCTAAAGCATGTATAAGATTTAAAGTTTCCTACCTTTATGGCAGATTTTTTTCAGAATAACATATTGGTAAAAAAAAGGTCTTCCGGAAAATACAACCTTTTGAAAAGCTGACTTTATTACGTTGAAGTCTGTCAAAACGACCCATGTTTTTGACCCTACTTTGATTCTGAAATAAAGGAAGATTTACCAAACTGTCATTACATATGATAGGAAAAATGAAATTGGTTTTTATGTCTTGTAGGTAAGGCACCTAAACAAACTGCCGGTTTTAAAATATCACTTTTCAAATATTCGTCAACGCGTTAGGACGTTTCAACAAAATGTAAGTTTTTTCATGTTTACTCGTTTTAAGACATCAAAGTTCTGTATTCAGGCATGTGCTAAATTTTTATTTTCACCTCTTTCTTACTATATTAATTATTCATTAGATATATTATTATCAATTTGATGAGGAAACAATAGACCAGAAATATTTTGCTTTAAATTGATCGATATTTTTCTGCATAACTTTAAAGAAATTTTATCTTAGTTCGAAAAGGAAGTAGTTGAAAACCAAAAGAAACAGCTGATTAGAATGAATTTTTCAGGCTATTAGGTTTTTAAAATGTTTATGTTAACTATAAAGAAGAAGGAAAAAGTTTCAACTCTAGTTATTTTCTAATGGAATAACAATTAACGCATGCAAAATAATTTAATCTCCAAATGTTTATTTCATAATATTACTTTAGAACGAATTATAAAGTCAAAGTAGAGATCATCCTAAAATAAACAGAATTAGACGCTAAATCTTTCCTCAAATGTAAACTTTGGAAATGTAAGCACGTCATTAATTAATTCATCAGAAATGAATGATAAATTGCAGCCAAATTGGTAAAGATTGCTTTACTGATGGTTTCAGGAGATATATCAATAGAATCATAAATCAATAAATTAAGAGAAAGATTTTGAATCTAAATACAAATTTCTTAACGA
>SEYY01015711.1:12500-17500 GCA_009176605.1 Armadillidium nasatum | reverse complement strand
TTCTTTTTCTCAAAATAACTTTGAATTTTGGGGCAAAATTGAAACCGTTGACGTGAGCGTTTGCTTCAAGAGAAACATTCTGTCCATCTGGTTCAGAAATTTCGAAGTTTTGCAAAATGATTCCCATAAAAAGGAATAGTTCCATTTTGGCCAAAGATTCACCAACGCATATTCGTTTTCCTGAAAAATATTGAAATCATTCTTATAATTAAAGATCTTATTTCTGAAAAAAATATATCGCAGTTCTTTTATAAATATATATTTACATATATGATGTCTCAAGGGTTCAAGACACACTATTTTTTTATTTAAAAAGTTCCATCCCATTGGTATTGCCCTATTCGAGGTGAGGAACTTTTCTACCTATGATCCCCAAGTAGAATCGAACCGGTGCCCTCAAGCAGGTGAGACAATCATTCTACCGTTTGTGCTACATTAATATATTATAACTTATTAGATCAGATGTAGGAATTTATTTAAAGAGATATTCAGAACAAGACCAAGGAAGAAAAGTAACCCTAGATTAGGTTAGGCTAATATATATATATATATATATATATATATATATATATATATATATATATATATATATATATATATATATATATATATATATATATATATATATACATATATATATATAATGAAGTGGCGGTTGCGAGCGAGGGTGTAGCGAGAAATTTTGAAATTTATTTTTTATTTATTTGCTTTTATTCTTTATTATCATGGTACTTTTAAAAGATAATTGCCAAAAAAATTTACTTCATGAGAGGGAATAGCGATGTAAAAAGGTTTGAGAAACCTTGAATGAAGTACTGTTGTTATAAAGGAAATTAATATAATCACTCATTCGAATTCTAATAATATACTAAACTAGCATAATTTTAATCAGATTCATTCTCTGCATTCTTAAAGTTATATATTGCTAACTTTTTTCATTAAAGGTATTTAGTATTATTATCAATTATGGCACACCTATAGTGAATAACATAAGTTTCTAAATGTTTTTTCCTGTATTTGAATCGAAAATAAAGAAACAAAAACTTAAATTTAAAGTATTATGAAGAACTATGTTTTTTCATATGATTAAAATTCTTGATAACTTTTTTTTAGGAAGTTTACTATAATATTTTTGAAAACATCTGACAATTTAAGATGTAGTTTTTGTAATGATATACAAAATTAATTATTTATGGTCCAATTAAAGAATGAAATCATTCCTTTAAAAAATATAAGTAATTTTAATGGTTATTGGTTTTCTTAGAATCAAATCAAATGTTTTTAGATTCACAGTGCTGATAGTCTGAATTTTTTTATTCTTTGTTCTTTCAGAGTATATTTTTAATTGTAATGTTGGGTGAATTTTACATAACGTTTCTCACCCCCCCCCCATCTGCCCATCTCTAATTTGTTTGATGTGTTATATTTAAATTCAGTAATTTTATACTTTTCTCTCCTTTAGTTTTTAAAGAAAATTGTAAAGAGTGGATAATTCATTCTTGATAATATTACATTGTTTTTAATTTTGTGATTGATAATACTATTATCAAATGGTTCTCAAAACTAAAATTTCCCTAACAAAACTTTATATAGACTTTATTTAAACAAAACTTTTAGAAATAGTTGAAAATCTTTATTTGTCTAAATTGATAATCCAAAAAAAAATTTAAGAACTGCATAAATTTGGTTTTCAACTTTGATGAAAATAATTCAAATTTTTCATGATTTCTTTTGGCTTCTGTAGGAAAATACTCTTTTGAAGCTAAACTCTTAGCTTCCTTTGTCCATATTGCATAAAAAAAGTAAACGGAAAAATTAAGCCACCAGATCAAGACCCATCATAATTGAAATGCAGAAATAATCATTTCATTCATACCTAATGAAAATGGCATATATCCTTCTTTGTTTCCAAGAACTTTTCCATTCTCATCCAAAAAGTTTTCGAGGGAAAAATCGTTTGGATATTTCCAGTATTTTGGACTCCTGTGACAGGCCTCCATATCAGGGACTACTATTGTTCCCTGGAAAAATAACAAAATAAACATAATTGCTATTATTATTATTATTATTATTATTATTATTATTATTATTATTATTATTATTATTATTATTATTATTATTATTATTATTATTATTATTATTATTATTATTATTATTATATATTATTATATTATTATTATTATTATTATTATTATTATTATTATTATTATTATTATTATTATTATTATTATTATTATTATTATTATTATTATTACTATGTTTAATATTATTATCATTATTATAACTATTATTATTTTTTTAATATTATTATTATATTAATTTATTGTCATATATTATTATTATTATTATTATTATTACTATTATTATTATTATTATTATTATTATTGTTATTATTATTATTATTATTTTTATTATTATTATTATTTTTATTATTATTATGTTATTGTTATTATTATTTCTATTATTATTATTATTATTATTATTATTATTATTATTATTATTATTATTATTATTATTATTATTATTATTATTATTATTATTATTATTATTATTATTATTATTATTATTATTATTATTATTATTATTATTATTATTATTATTATTTTTAAAAAAAAAATTTTTTTTTATTTAATTATTTTTTTTAATTTCGCATCTCACGAGAATTGTCCTATTCGAGGAGAGGAACTTTTCTAGGTAGAGTATACCTTGGATCTCCATGCGAATCGAACCGGCGCCCTCAAGCACTTGAGCTAATCACTCTACCGTTTGAGCCTCGTTATCATTTTAATATTATTATTGTTACATTATTATTATTATTATGATTATATTACTATTATTATTATTATTATTATTATTATTATTATTATTATTATTATTATTATTATTATTATTATTATTATTATTATTATTATTATTATTATATTATTATTATTATTATTATTATTATATTATTATTATTATTATTATTATTATTATTATTATTATTATTATTATTATTATTATTATTATTATTATTATTATTATTATTATTATTATTATTATTATTATTATTATCATTAAATTGGAGAAGCTTTAGTAGTAATGTAAGTTGGATTGATGATGATTTTTTGAACATGTACAGTACCTCAAAGTTATTTCAACTTGAAAACTTTATTTCAAAATACAGACTAAAGAAATATGCTAATCCAAATCTTTCAGCTATACAATTTACTACGAAACTATTTCAAGGGCCTCAATATAATGTATTAAGTATGAAAAGTTAACTGACTTACCTTTGGGATGTCATAACCTCCCAAAACCGTATTTTGTGTGACTTCGTGAGGTAAGGCATTAGGAAGTAACGATACATTTCTGTTTACTTCAAATATCAAGGCTTCAAGAGTAGGCAACCTGAAATAATTTGAGGTAAATTTCTTAAAGTGTTTAGCACCCTTCAAAGGAAGAACCCTATATTAGAAGGGTCACAACATAAAAATATAAATATAATAGGGCATGATATTATTAGAATGGATTCTATTCCTTTTGATTTTTAAAATATTTTTCAATTTTATAATTACACAAAATTATAAGCTATAAAAATAAACAAATATTGTCTTAATAAACCTATGAAACTTGAAACAATATTTTTAAAATGTAAAAAAAAATTAGTATATATAAATAAAGAAAGGCAAAAAAAATTACTATTTTTAGATTATGTTGTTTGCCTATAAAAGTGAAAGTTTTTTTTTATTTTATCTTAAAATTTTGAGAATTCGGTAAAAAATAATATTAATTCCAAGAATTAAATGATAAATAAAAAGATAAATTAAGTATGCCTTTAAGTTTAGTTTAATCATATTTTGAATCGCGTTATTTGCTCTCCTAGTGGCATTCACCATCTTTATTTAAATTTCCACTTTCTTAACATAATCTTACTTCCTCTGTATAAAATCTTTCATTCTTACGTTAAACTACGGTGTCTATAGGAAAGATTTGTTTGTCTACATGAAAAGTTTGTTTGTTTACAGTAAAGTTTTGTTTGTCAACAAGAAGGTTTGCTTTGTCTACAGTAAAGTTTTGTTTGTCTACAGGAAAGTTTTGTTTGCCTAGAGTAAAGTTTTATTTTTCTGGAGTAAAGTTTTGTTCGTCTACAAGAAATTTTTTTTGTTCACAAGAAAGTTTTGTTTGCCTACAAGAAATTTAAAATTTAAGGTTTTGTTTGTCTTCTGGGTAGTTTAGTTTATCTACAGTAAAGTTTTGCTTGACTACAGTAAAATTTTATTTTTCTATAGTAAATTTTTGTTTGTCTACAAGAAGGTTTTGTTTGCCTACAAGAAAGTTTTTTATCAAGAGAAAATTTTTGTTTGTCTACAGTAAAATTTTGTTTGTCTTGTGGGAAGTTTAGTTTATCTACAGTAAAGTTTTGCTTGTCTAGAAGAAAGTTTTATTTGTCAACAAAATTATTTTCTTTGTCTACAGGAAAGTTATAATAATAATAATAATAATAATAATAATAATAATAATAATAATAATAATAATAATAATAATAATAATAATAATAATAATAATAATAATAATAATAATAATAATAATAATAATAATAATTATAATAAAAATAATAATAATAATAATTACTTGTCTTTATCTTGAAGGGATAAACACTGTCCTTTTGGTACGTTTTCATCTATTTCCTTTTGCACCCTTCTCTGTATATCAGGAAACCTTCCCATGAATAGGAAAAACCAACGTATGGTTGACGACGTTGTTTCAGATCCAGCTATGAAGAAATCAAACATGTTCTGAAGCAAATCATCATCTGAAATTTTTGAAAATATTGATAAGCAAATTAGAGGGCATCCTAGTTGAATCTTCTAGAAACGAAAGAGTTAAATTAAAACTTTAAAAATAAAAAAAATAAAATAAAATAAAATAAAAATAAAATAAAATAAAAAATAAAAATAAAATAAAATATAAGAATAAAATTAAAAATTAAAATACAAAATACTGGGTTGGCCTCTGAA
>SEYY01015711.1:7500-10000 GCA_009176605.1 Armadillidium nasatum | reverse complement strand
ATAATTTTAATAAGAATAATAGAGTAGAATAATAAGAATTGTTAAAAGCAAACTCTTACTAACCTGCTACTAATTTCCAGATAACATTCAGGATTGCTACGTTTACGTTCCATTCAATTTCGATTGGTTTATTTAAGCTTTCTTTTAAGTCTTGAACCAGAGATTGGGCTTCGTTAAGGATAACATCATCCAGAATCATAGTTTTCCCAAGGCCAAAGTCCCTAAGTGTTTTTATGGAAAATCTTCTGTTCGTCGTCCATACTTGACCGACAGCAAGAATAACACCTGATTTAAAAGAAGGAATGTATAAATTTTCTGCACAGTAAATTTAAAATCAAATATCTGGACCAATTTACGTAGTGAATTTAATTGCATATACTATATTTAAATTTATGAACAATAAATTTCTAAAATATTTATTTTAAATTATAATGGATTCGTATTCAATAATAATTGATAATTATCAACTATGGATTTCTACGATATTTGAACTCTTTTGTGAGAATTGAATTTAAAAATATGTATTTAAATCTCCTTTAAGGAAGGGATAAATAATTAAATTTTATAAATTCGAACTTTTTATTAGTTTTGAAAAGCAAACTCTTAGCTGTTCTAAGACTGGTAATCATAGAGGAATATTAAGTTAATTAAGTGATCTGGATCTGGATCTTTCCCATTTTCTATGGAGCCTAAGAAACATGAAATTTTCAATGCCTGATTAACTCCATCCTATTAAGAAAATATAATCTTTCACACAGCTACTAAATTTTCTTCAAAAACTCATAGCCCATGCCAAACCCTGTCTATAATGTTAATGGTATCTATTTTCTTTTCCCTTGATCTTTTTTTTTGAAAGAAAACATACATGCAAAGAAAGCAGGTGTCCTGTGGCTTCTACAGAAAATCTTCACAACATTCCTCTACATGAGACTGTATCTCCTTTTTTCCTTTTAAGGATCATGCATAGGATATAAACTCATTCATCTCATCCGGAAATTACACTCTCTGTGGCTTTTCTTTCCCCTACATTCCCCATTTCCATTGAGCTGAACAATTTGAATGACGTGTATTAAGACATTACGGGAATTGATTTGGATTAGGAAGATAGTTTTTTACCGAATTTGGTTGATTTATGTCTACCGCCTTTCGTTACTAAAGATTTTATATATACATATATATATACATATATATTATATATATACTATATATAATATATATATATATATATATATATATATATATATATATATATATATATATATATATATATATATATATATATATATATATATATATATATATATATATATATATATATATATATATATATATATATATATATATATATATATATATATATATATATATATATATATATATATATATATATATTTACCTATGTGACTATGTTTCTTCACTACGTTGAAATGATGGAAGACGGGTCTTCCAGATATTTCTGGTCTTTGTAGCGCTGATTTTATTAGGGAATAATCAGATAAAACAATGAACACTTTTGACCCAAGCTTCACCCTGAAAATATTTAGGCAATTGCAAAACAGTCAAGATAACCTTATATAGTATCTTAAATAATATTTTTGGCTTTTCAAATTTATGATTGTACAATTTATAATTAAATTGTAAATAAAATTCCCAGGTTGAGAAAAAAAATTAAACTAGAAAGAAATATGACGTAAATATTTTTCCCTCTCCTTGAAAAGGGCTCTGCCCGTGAGGGGTGACAAAGAAAAAAAATTATAGTGAAATAATAACTTTTATGGATTATTAGATATTCAAATTTTGAAAAACAATACTTCTTTGTATATATACAGTATATATATATATATATATATATATATATATATATATATATATATATATATATATATATATATATATATATATATATATATATATATATATATATATATATATATATATATATATATATATATATATATATATATATATATATATATATATATATATATATATATATATATATATATATATATATATATATATATATATATATATATATATATATATATATATATATATATATATATAATATATATATATATATATATATATATATATATATATATATATATATATATATATATATATATATATATATATATATATATATATATATATATATATTATATATATATATATATATATATATATATATATATATATATATATATATATATATATATATATATATATATATATATATATATATATATATATATATATATATATATATATATATATATATATATATATATATATATATATATATATATATATATATATATATATATATATATATATATATATATATATATATATATATATATATATATATATATATATATATATATATATTAATGACTGGTTATTAAAGGATAAAGGTAAAAGTAATACTAGCAAGAGTTTGTAAGAACCAAATTCATATAGATAGGGCATGTCCAGTGTTTGTGAATGTGAGAGT
>SEYY01015710.1:5000-7500 GCA_009176605.1 Armadillidium nasatum | reverse complement strand
ACTAACGTGGGAATTCTGGGGCCTTAATTTCACTTCCCTTCGACAGTTCCCATTTTCGCGCCCCATTTTCCCATTCTCTCTCTTCTAATAGGGGTTAAGGAAAAAAACCAAAAGGGGGTTAGAAAATTCCACCACTGCCCAGAAAGGCGTCCACCTGCTGAAAACCCTTCCCGGACTCCTCTCGAGATGAGTTACTTTGCAGTAAGAAGGAACTCGAAGTGACATACCAGAGGTGAAAAATAGTAATGAAAAGGTAGAGGAAATAATCATTAATTGAAGAAATACGTGTAGGTGTACATAAATTTAATAACAAAAACAACAAATGGTTAATGAACCTACAATTCTTCATATAGTTGAAGGTGTTAGAGTTTATACTTTAAGTGTGGGTACAATGCATCCCTTGATTTCAAAATGCGGAGAGATGGGATACGTTGGTTTTGGCAACATGCAAACTACCACGATTCATTAAAGCTGACAAGTATCATTTAAGCGACCCAATGTGTAGAGGTAATAACTGTCACCGACCCACTCCTATGGCTGTTTACGGAAATGCGTACGAGCGCCTTTTAAATCAGGTAAATCATGGCTAAGATGGGTTCGTACGAGCCCTACAGACACTCTTCCTTCCTCTGAATTCGAGAAAAGAAAGACAATACGTCTGCAAGGTATAAAACTCACCCTACTTCATGTAAGCTACCTCGAATCATTACTTGCACAAGGAAGCCTAAATGATTATTAAAACACGTGAGTTGACGTGTCCATGCGAATAAATGGTAAAAATGACTATAACTAGAAATAAAAGGTATCCTACTTATAGATTTCCCCTCCCTAGCTTCATTTATACTTACGGGGAGGAGAGCATTATTTCAATTTGTCCTCCACCAAGCAACCTCTTCACACGTCTGTGACTTAAATTAGATACACAATTGAAATAAATCCTCTCAATGGAAAAGGATTTATATTGAATTCAAACAATGAACTAAGCTTTTAATTACACAAATAGCATAGAATATTTTAGGTTCATATCACTTTGCGTGAGAATGGATACCCTCAACGCATCAGTCTATAATTTGACTTTGGTAAGCACGATAAAGCAATAAGGACACTTTGAATCACAGCCCAGTGGTTCGGGATCTAATCGTCGACTAACTTTCTTCCCAAGAAAAATACCGCATATTAAACTTTTGGGTAGGGTCTCCATACCCCGGAAGTTCCTCCTTCCGCTTTGACATATAAATTAGGGAACTGTAAGCCTTCCCGAAGTGTCTCTTAGGTTTTAAAGAACCATAAATTTTCGCTTGCTTGTCTGATTCCAATTTCAAGGAATGCTATATTTTATGAATTTCGGCCAATCTTTCGACCCTCTAAAGGTGCCTCTGCCATATAATCGTGTTCCCTCAAGATCGAAATCAGGGATGCCCATTTCAACGGTTTTTCTCGCTTCTACTACCGGGAGAAAGTTCGTTGTCGTTCCTTCAGAGTAAACGACATCTGTATCGTCTTTCCTGGTGGCTCATTCTGGCGAGATAGCTACATATGTAAGGAATTGTAAATTTGAAAGTCAGATTCCTCTACAGGATCCCAAATTATCAAGTTTACAATGATTTCTTTGGAAAGAATGAGAATTTATGATTGAATAATGGAATAAAATAATTGATCAAATGTTCTAAAGAAAACAGTTTAAGGCAGAAAGATTATGAATAGTCTTTCCTATGTGGATAGACTCGAATTTATTACACTTTGATATACACACGATGTATATAAATGTCCAGGTACACGGCAAAAATTGTCCTAACGAATCTTTGGGACAAGGGAAAAAATGTCACAGCAAAATTTTTAATAGAGAAAAGATATGTTAAGAATAAGAAAGTCGCTTCACCGATTTATTTTCTAATAAGAAAATTACTGAAAAAATTTGTTGTGACATTTTTGCCACTTGTCTCAACGATTTTCAAGGACATTTTTTGCAGTGTAGCTTTTCTTTAAAAAAGTAACATTTTCCAATTTTTTCATTTAAAAGTTTGTGCTGAGGGAAATTTCTATTTAATATACATTTAGTTTTGCGTCTTATTTCATTAATCATTCTCCTCATAAAAGGCATTTTCATATAATAGGATCTTTTTTGAATGCAGGTACGTTATTGTAATAGGTTTATCCTGAAATTTAGCAGAAAGCAATTTTCAAAATATATTTTCAATGAAATAATCAGAGAATCTGTACTTCAAAAAATAATGATTTCAGGTAAGTCAAGTTATTTCGAGAGGTTGAAAGATGAGGAGAAAATCTTATATCTTCTATCAAGAAGAGATTTGATGAAGTTAAATTTATAAATATAAGGGATGAACAAGCGAAATTTAGTAAGCCTTATAAAAATTGGCTTGCTGTAGACACTAGTTTGAAATTCATTGTTCTTGATATATTATATATATTATATATATATATATATATATATTATATATATATATATATATATATATATATATATATATATATATATATA
>SEYY01015710.1:0-2500 GCA_009176605.1 Armadillidium nasatum | reverse complement strand
ATATATATATATATAATATATAATATATAATATATAATATATTATATATAATATATATATATATATATATATTTTATTTTTTTTAATAAATACTATTTTTGCTTTTAATTAATATATTTGTAGTTTTACTAGGTTTTATGAGTAATTTTGGGGAAAAAAATCCCAAACCTGTTAATTAAAAAAACTACCTCTAAAAATTTTATTTTCTTTATTGACAAAATATATTTCATTATTTTATTACGCAGAAATTGAAGGTCATTAAATAGGATCGAATTCATTATTTTTTACTATTCTGGCCTAATAATTTTTTGGCACATTTGAAATAAAATGAAATATGACGCATTGATATTTAATGTTTTTCATTTTTTTGTTTTTTATTTGTTAGGTAATTAAATATTTATTTACATTTTTCCTCATTAAATTTAACGTTTAATTAACCGGGGAAGAAAAGTTTCAAAATTTAGAATCGTTCTAGTATGTTTGAGGAAATGGAATTTCGAGACAGAAAAGTGGATGATACTTCAATGGAGAAGCCTGTTCTTATTTTCAGTAAGTTAGTTAGAAACTAGATGAAGTAATACTTACGAATTGTGTTGTTTTCTCAGTTGTGTATGCCGTACATAAAAATAATATATAGAAAATCTTGCTTTCGAAATCTTATTAAGGTGTCTATGTTAAAAAAAATCTATGTCTAAATGATGAAAGTCAAATTATTTATTTAGAAGAATAAATTTTAAAAAAGGTGAAAAATTTTCTATGAAACTTTTGAAATTTTTATCATTTCTAAGTTAGTTTTCTTTTTTATCTAACAATATATATATATATATATAATATATGTATATATATATATATATATTTATATATATATATAATATATATATTAATATTATATATATTATATATATATATATAGTATATATATATATAATATATATAATATATATTATATAATATATATAATATATATATATATATTACATATATATATATTATAATATATATTTATATATATATATATATATATATATATATAATATAATATTATATTATAATATATATATAGTATATATATATATATATATATATATATATATATATATATATAGAAAAATATAAATTCTCCTACTGATAAATTCTGGCCTCTTGCCAAAAATTCTCTAACACTTCTATAAATCTGCCTTTCCTACTCTTATTCGCTCTGATGTTCTGAAAAGGTAATCTCTTCGGTCCATTTTCATCTAATTCCATGTCGATTCTGCACCTCCTCCACTCCTTCTCCTATCGGTGTCCATGTCTCTACCTGTTATTACACTTAATGGGTGCATGATCTGAAATCTATGAACGTCAGAAGGTCAGTGGCCGGATGGCATTCCCCTATTTTAAGGGAGTGTTCTTTCGAGTAGCGCCTGTCCTCGTTCAGCTCTACTTCTATGCCTTAATACTAATACTTTTCCTCAATGCTGGAAGCGCACTTTTGTTCATCCGATCCCAAAAAAAGGTAGCCGCTCTGACCCTTCTAACTATCGAACAATAGCTCTAACTTGTGTTCTATCTAAATATTTTGAAACTCTCCTCAACTCATTTCTGATCATTTGGATCTATTCTCTTCTCTCAGATCACCATGGCTTTCACGCTCGAACCAACTGGTACATACTTTCCTATTTACTGATTTATGGACTTCTGCCTTAGGGACTTCATGAGTTTGTTGGTGGCGCTTGACATATCCAAGGCTTTTGACCAGGTATGGCATGCAGTCGCTGCTCTCCAAGCTCCCTTCCTTTGGGTTTCCTTCTTCCCTTTGCTTACTCTTGTCTAGTTTTGTCTTTTCTGTCAACTGTGGTGTTCCTCAGGGTTCTGTTTTATCTCCAACCTTATTCTTACTTTTCATTAACGATCTTCTCAACTGCATTTCTAACTCTTTCACTCTTATGCTGAGGACTACTCTCATTTTTTATTATTTCAAATCTGCTCCCTCTTTTGCTTCTAGGTTGCTTTTCGTCTTCAAATTTCCGATTCCATTCTTGCCGATCTGATGGGATTCCCGGTGGGTCCTCACCTGTGAAATTCAAGGATTTAAACCTAACTTCACATCTCCCTCTCAAAAACACTCCAAATTTCCTATCCTCTTCGACGTCTCACCTGCAAATAACTTAAATTCTTGTCTAACATAAAAAAAATTGTCTTGGAACCACATATCATAATGGTGCTACAGGCCTAAAAAGCTGTAATCTGTTAGGTTCGAGAATTCCTTAGCAGTTATTCAATATATAAGGTCTTATCCCCATGGTAGAACAGTTCACATTGAGGGGCTCCGGCTCCTCCTCTCTTTGATATTGTTGAGTCTAAATCTAAAAATTAATTAACTGTCCTACTTTCCTTATCTCTGTGATGTGACGTTGGCGCACTTCCTTTCTATAGGTACTATAATGGCAGGTGCTCGAGGGAATTGGCCTCTCGCATTCATCCACCGTTGCGACGTCCTCGTTGCACAAGGGGTGCC
>SEYY01015709.1:10000-11398 GCA_009176605.1 Armadillidium nasatum | reverse complement strand
CTCTCCACTCGACACAATCTTCCACAAAACTATGATATCTTCTTCGAAAACACACAACTCAAACCTTCATCTGTTCTTAATATTCTCGGTGTTTCTTTTTCTCGTGATCTTTCTTGGAAAGATCACATTACTTCTCTCTCTAAGCAAGCTTCTAAGAGGTTGGGAGTTCTGAAGCGCCTTTAGAATTACTTCACGCCACCCCACCCCAGTTGCTTGCTCTGTATAGGGATTTTGTTCGTCCCTGTATTGAGTACGCTTCACACATCTGGGGTGGTTTCCACTCATACAGTTTTGCTTGAAAAGGTGGAGTCTAGAGCATTTCGTCTTATCAACAACTCTCCTGCTCTTACTAACTCTCTCCAATCTCTTTCTGCCCGTCGAATTGTTGCGTCACTCTCTCTATACTATCGCTATTACAATGAATACTGCTCTTCTGAACTCTCTCTCCGCATACCTCCTCCATTGAGAATAGCCTGGGCGACTCGACTTTCTACACAGTCTCATCCTTTCTCTGTCCAACTCTCTGTCCCTAGACTTAACCGCTATGCTCAATCTTACATATACTCTACTGGTAAAGTCTGGAATACACTCCCTTCTTTAATTTTTCCAACTTCCTTTGACTTGCATACTTTCAAACGCCGTGTATCTGGACACGTCGGCCAACACCGACCTGTATAGAATTTTTCCAACTCCGGTGGATTTCAGTAGGTCTCCGGCCTTTGCCCACCGGAGGTGATATATATATATATATATATATATATATATATATATATATATATATATATATATATATATATATATATATATATATATATATATATATATATATATATATATATATATATATATATATATATATATATATATATATATATATATATATATATATATATATATATATATATATATACATATATATATATATATATATATATATATATATATATATATATATATATATATATATATATATATATATATATATATATATATATATATATATATATATATATATATATATATATATATATATATATATATATATAAATAGGGAAAAACCAAGAACTACATTTCAAAGATTTTTTCGGATATAACTTTTGGTTGGAATTCATCATTTTCTTCCTTCATTCCAAAAGGTGGAAATGCTTCTATTTGTTTCGTTAATCATTACTCCTCATATCCTTCATATAACATCACCATTGCTGGCCTTCATGTAATGCATAATCAGTCGACAAGAATTCAAGATAACGATTTTTGTATTGAGTATCTCAAAAATGATGAGTTACAGGATTTCGCTGATCATATCTGGAATAGTTACAATGTTACTCAGTTACATTTAACTATAACTGAAATATGCCTAGATTCTTTTGCCATCCCTTTCATAAACAAAAGCTTGAA
>SEYY01015707.1:17500-31057 GCA_009176605.1 Armadillidium nasatum | reverse complement strand
TTCTATAAAAAGTACATGATAATACTTTAGCCTAGCACCCTTTAAAATTTTTTTAAAAAGTTTATCAGGTATCAAATGAAAAATTATTTATAAGGACAGTGATCTATAAGCTGTGATATTTAATAATCTAAATAACATTGACTTAACTTTGAAAAAAAAAAAAAAAAAAAAATTAGAAATAAATAAATAAAACCAAATAGATAAATATATATATATAGTAAGGACGATATCACAATTCTACGATGCCTTCAAGAAAAAATAATAAAAATAGGCCTAACAATAACAACATATTAGATCCTTCGACCTCTGGCATCTCTATAACTCAAGTAGCAGTTGATAATGAAACAAATACTAATGAAACCAATAACAGAGGCACAGGAAGGCCAATTCAACGAACTTCAGAAAGAAGTTCCTCCAGTGGAAGTACATCCTCCAGAAGTCCGTCACCTCAAAATAGGAAAACTCTTACTACACAAGATTTACCAAAATTTGATAAGAGAGATATAGAAAATTGGTTGAACAAAGTAGAATGGCTTTTCCTGCTTTATTTTGTGAATAAGCCTATTGAGAGAACTCAACTTATCGGACCATTATTGCCATCGGCCATTATCTCCCAAATTCAACCACCTTTAACCGAAAATACTTACGACGAGTTGAAAAAAATTTTGAGAGCTAACTATGCTCCTTCGGCTAGGGAAAGAGTTGCAGACTTGTTTCAACAGAAATTAAAACCTGGTGAAAAACCCTCAGAATATTTGAATCGAATAAGGCTATCACTTGGAGATTCTCCATTCGAAAGTATGATACAAAATAATGAAACAGTCGCAAAAGAAATGTTCTTACAAGTATTACCTGAGGACACTGCAGCAATGCTCGAAGTATTAACGGGAGATTTATCAATTTATAAAATGGCCGAAGCTGCTGACAAATATATGAGTCGCAGAAGCAGAATTGCAGCAGAACATTACCGCCATGACTCTGTTGTTAATGCCATAGCCCCTTTTTCTACAAGAACAAGAGACCTTACACCACCACCTTCAATTTCCTTCCTCGCTCGAGAAGTGGCTAACCTATCCACTCAAGTTGCAGAAGTAATTAAAAAAGTAGACGAGCTTTCAACACAGTCTCATAAAATGGAGATTAGAATTACACGACTTGAGAATAGTCGGACAAGAGGCTACTCCAGGGGCAGGTCACCTTCCAATTATAGGCCAGAAGGTGCTCTTTGCTACTATCATTACAAGTTTCGAGAAAAAGCTACAAGATGCCAAGGAGGTAGCTGTCGATGGGCACCCAGGGAAGCCCAACTTTCAACTTCAGGACCATCTCCTTCAACCCCTCCGGGAAACGGATCTTAGGGGTTAACATCAGCCCCTCAAAAAAGAAATTAAAAGTGAAATTTAATAATAAAGTGCAGTGTATAATAGTTAGTGATAAAAGTGTCAATATTAAATATGAAAAATTAAGAAAGGAAGAAGGTAAAAGCTACTCCCTGGCAAATGAGGTTTATACTATTGCAAATAATGATACTAATTCATTGCATACTTTTATAAATAAGGTAAATTATAACAATGCTCAACTTCATGGGAATGCGATTGCTACTACTGATTTAAAACCATCTGTTTTAAACGAAAGAGTATCTCAGTCTAGTGAACTTGAGCATTGTTTGCAATATAATAATTTTAAAGATAAAAATCTGCATTCACAACATGGTGAAAGGCCAGTCTTTGAGCAAGAGCCATCAGCTCTTTGCAAATATACTGCGATGCCAGTTGAAAATGCAAATTTTTATAAGGGTACAATGACTCCAAAAATTATGAATGTTTTAAATATGTCCAAACCCAATCTACAATTAAACAGTCTCTACCGTATTTTTGATGCTAACTCTAAAGAGTTATATGTGATCGACTGTGGAAGTACAGTATCCATTATTAAGGCTTCAGCAGAATATAAAAAAGAACCTATTGGTTTTCTTACTGCTGCTAATGGTACTCAAATAAACATATATGATGTTAAAACACTAATTTGAAATTTTTTATTGCGTAGAGATTATGAACATACGTTCTTAATCTGTGATGTAATTAGTAATATTTTAGGAATGGATTTTTTTCAAAAGTATAATTTTTTAATAGATTTTAGTAACCATAAAATTATTGATGCTCAGACAAAGGAGCTCTTGTGATGTAATTGTAGGAAATGATGTGGAGTCTGTGCCCATAAAAAGAATTGATCATTTTGTAAATGTTACTCTATCTCCCAAATTGCCTTCCGCGCCTTCTCTTTACTCTAATCTATTATTTAATTTTAAGGAAATATTTACTGATTTATATTTAAATAATAGCTCAGAGTTATGTAATAATGGTAGTACAATGGTAAATGAAAATATACTTAATGGTAAAAATAATGCTGGGGGTAGCAATATAAACAATTCTTCCTGTAGGTATAAAAATAATAAAATTAAAAATAGAAGTGAAATAAATAATAGTGATAGCAGTGAATATACAAATAAAGTGTTAAAATTTCCCCTTAAATTAAAAGAGTTAGTCCCATATAAATTTGAGGTAAGAGGACCTCCAATAAATATAAAAACCAGAAGAATCTCGACATGCCTATATGACAAAGCTAAAGTGGAGATAGGCAGTTTAGTTAATGCTGGGGTCTTATCTCCTTCACATTCACCATGGGGGTTTCCAATTTCCGTTTTGCCAAAACCCTCAGGTGGAGTCCGCATTGTAGCTGACCTGAGGCTTCTTAACAAAAGAGCAGTTCGTGACAATTTTCAGTTTACCAAATTTAAATGATTTTTCAAAATATACTTTCTGGTGCAAAAGTGTTTTCTGTGTCCTTGATCTTAAGAAGGCCTTCTATAATTTAAAAGTTCACCCCGATTGTAGAAAGTTTTTAACAATTAACACTCCATATGGAAGTTTTTCGTATAACAGTATAGTTGAAGGTTTTCATTCTAGTCCCACCAGTTTCACTAAATATATCTCTCTAATTCTTTCTCGTATTCCTAATATTTTCATCTATATTGATGACATCCTAATTGCTACTCCAACTCATGAGGAGCATTTAAAAGTCTTAGAAATGGTATTTGATAGGTTAAATTATTTTAATTTAAAACTAAGTGCAGATAAGTGCAAAATTGCCCAACCAAAAGTTACATATCTTGGTTTTGATGTGTCGGAAGGTTTTATGCTTCCTAGTGAGGATAAAAGTCTTTCTATATTAAACATTCCAAAACCTAAGACTGTTAAGGATCTACGTTCTTTTTTAGGAAGTATAAACTATTTCAGATCTTCTCTTCCTGGAATTTCTAATACTATTTCTCCTCTTCTTTCATTTCTAAAAGGTGCTCCATACTCTCAAAGGAGAGTAAAATGGAATCCTGAAGCTGAAGAAGCATTTAATCTAGCAAAACTTACTCTTAAAAATGCTACTCCTTTGGGGTTTTCCTTCTAATAGTGCCAAAATATCAATTTTCACAGATGCCAGTCAGACAGCCTTGGCTGGTGTAGTAGTTTCGACCGAAAATGAAAAAAACTGTTCCACTTGGATTTCTATAGTTATAAATTAAACCCAACTGAAATGAGCTATAGTATTTTTAGCAAGGAACTCCTTGCCTTGGTTAAAACTGTGAAAAAATTTCAACATATCGTAGAAGGACGAAAGGTAGATGTGTTTTGTGACAATCTTCTCAGTCACACAGTCACTTAAAAAAGAGACTGATGCTAATCACTTGCTTGCAAGGGAGCAGCGTTACCTAACTTTCTTGTCTGAATATGATTTGAACATAACCCATATTAAATCTGAAGATAATATTATGGCTGATTATTTGAGCAGAAATCCTGCTGAGCAGCCAACTCCCAGTTCACTGAAATTACCAGCTCCTTCAAATACTGCAGAAAATGCAGATGCAACAAGCCATTCACTCCAACTTGGAAGAGAAGACACTGTTACAGAAGTCCTTCCTGAAGCAATCTACGATGAAGCATTGGTCACACCAAAGCTCTCTCCCCAGCCGGATTCTTTAATAGAGGATGACTGTCCTTCACTGTCATCTATTTTCCATATTTCATCCATTGAAGTGTTCAAACTATTTCAGTGTAAAATTGATTATAAAGAACTTCAAACAGCACAAGAAACAGATGTGCAACTTCAAAAATATTTAAACAAGCAAGAAAATACTAATCTCAAGCTGACCAAGCGAAACTATTATTATAAAAATGACCTACTGTCTTTGGTTGTCGATGAATCTATTCCACTTTCACCTCGTGTCTTTGTTCCTGAATCTTTCATTATACCTGTTATTTCTTATTCACATTCACTTGGGCATTTTGGAGTCAAGAAAACTCTGGCATCTCTTAGGAAGCGCTTTGTATGGAAGGATATGCCAAAATACACAAAGCAGTTTGTTCTAAGTTGTGATTCATGTCAGAGATCTAAATCATTACGCAAAATAAGCCCACCATATGAATCTTACCAGCCAGTTTCAGCAAAATTTCAGGTGGTTCATATAGATATTCTTAAAATGCCTGCATGTAAAAATTATAAATATCTTTTAACTTTAATTGATAGATTTTCTCGCTATCTCTTTGCTTTCCCACTTGAAAAACATAGAAACCTCTACAATTGTGGAGACAATTACAAGGGAGTTCTTGCCCATAGCTGGAGTGGTAGGAACTTATGTTTCGGATCGTGGTGGACAATTTACTTCTGATTTATTTACAAGTGTTTGTGAGGAGCTAGGATCCCGACATAACTTTACTTCTGCCTATACCCCTCAGAGTAATGGACTCATTGAAAATTCTCATAGAACACTATTGAGGTCTCTTCGAGCCATGCTGTCGGATGAGTTGGAAGATGTTCAGAAATTATTGGTTGGATCTCCTTCCCCTAGTGCTGTTGTGTTTAAGAACTGCACCATTAAACTCAGAAGGAATAACCCCTGCTATATTAATGATGGGTCAAAATCCTTCCCTCCCTGGAGCTTTAATAGAACAAGTAGAGTCCTCATTCCCACTTTCAATAAAAACATACGCAGAAAAATTGAAATTATTTTTGGGACTCCCTCTATCTCCAGAATTTTCTGCCAAAAATCCAAAAATATATGTCCCAAAGAACTTACAAGATGCGAAATTTGTTCTTGTAAAGAACCAACAATATGGCAGGAACAAACTAGAAGCAGTATACCATGGTCCCTATCCCATTGTAAAATTTTCCGGTAATAATGTATACATAAAAAAGAATAATAAAGTTCAATGCGAAAATATTATTAATATTAAACCATATTTTAGTTTAAGTAATGAAAGTGTTGAACAATTAACAATGTGATAAAGAAAATAAAGGTGCTATATAAATATATTTTTATAATTTTTTAATATTTTACATTTTTTTTAAATTAATTTTTTTACAATTTTTGTAATTTTTTAATATTTTACATTTTTTTTAAATTAATTTTTTACAATTTTTAAGGTATACTATTTGTTAGAATAAGTTTCCTCTAATGCTTTACTTTCCACTATTTCTTCAAATCACTATTCTAACATCTAGGTAAGAAGGTTGGGTGTTCAGGTATGAATCTCCAAGTAAACTGGTTACTTGGAAATTCATTCTCTGGAAGTCACCATCTTGGAGTAAAGGTTGTATTGATAATATTATAATTTTTTATATATATATATATATATATATATATATATATATATATATATATATATATATATATATATATATATATATATGGAGTAAAGGTTGTATTGATAATATTTAATTTTTTTAAATATATGTAAATAATTATTAATAATCGATATGTATTGAGATGGGTACCGATATATCGCGTAAATAAGAGATATTCGATATAGTATCGATCGTTTTGAGCGTTATTGTAAGAAAGAGACGAAACAAAAAAGCCGGTAAAACAACACGCTTGTGAATTGTAATAGAATTAATTGATCTTTGTAAATTTTGTGAACATACTAATAGAAAATAAATTCGAAAACAAGATTATTGTTTAATACCAAACTATACACAATATTATTCATAAAGAACCGATACTAAAGCAAGGTAAGAGGAAAATAACTTCTTATATAGAACTCTAAGCTAGGAAGGCGCATACCATAAGCTAACATTCATCAATTCAAAGAAGCCATAATTTTTCATATATATATATATATATATATATATATATATATATATATATATATATATATATATATATATATATATATATATATATATATATATATATATAATTTGCTTATTTTTTCTGAACCGTTTAATCTTTTTCTTTTTTTTATTAATCTAAAAGCCCTTTCTGCCACCCCTCAAATCTGGTACCCGGAGCAAGCCGGATCCCCTGCCTGTGCATCGTAAAATCTAGTTCTACTTTGGTTGGTGGGAATGGCATAGTAAAGGTAAGAGACGAAAGTCGCTCCCCCTACAAGGGAACCGAAAGACTTCGGAATTGGCACATGCCGTCTTTGTAAATGAGCATGTTTGTCATCCGCTGTATATGAACAGAACTCCGGAGAGTAAATTGTACTTTTTGAAGCGTTATGACTGTCGTCCAGTTTGAAAATGACAGGGATCTTTTTCAGATGTGAAAGGGAAGCAATTATTAAGCTTCCAAAACCGGAGACGGCACGGACCAGGATGGATACATTCATCAGTGTCGCTAGTGTCACAGTACTTCCAAGTTGCCTCCAATGCATCTCAAAGGACGAGATGTCTTATAGCAGCCAGTAGTCGAGATGTAATAAAAGGCAAATAAAAATAGAGGTTAGCAATCGTGTGAGCTTGTTGGTTACACCGCTTCTCAGTAATGACACCCTGCAAATCTTGGGATGGCTGAACTGATACGTGAGATTCAGTTACATGTAGAAGCCGGCACAGCCGAGCTGTTCTACATAGGGTAGTCCTAGCAACGGTTCCATTGTGTAGGACTATCGGTTGGAGAAGAGAAATACCAACCATTTCATCAACAAGGCCATCAAAGCTCCTGCTGGTCACTGGTTTAGTTGGCCATAAAGAGATAGAATTGGGAGCCCAATTGATGGTAATATTAACCTTTCTTAAAAATAGTTTTTTTCTTCTTTTGATTTAGTTGGGAAAAATACCCCATAACAACCGTACAGCAATATATAAACACATATACAACCAAAGATGATTATTAGATATGTCTCAAGAGCTTAACCGCGTACATCTCACGTCCATAGCTCAAGAACCTCCTACTCTTTCCCCGAAACCCGGTACCATGGGGTGGGCCGTGGCGTCGGCAGAACCTCCCGTAACTCCGAGTCTGGGCCGTAAGTTGACAAATAATAGCTGTGCTCCACACATCATGATACGCCGAGTCAAATATATATATCAACTAACTGTGGCACAATTTCCCCTAGAGAGTGGCCAACTTAAGGTTTCCTGTAAGGAACGGTCAAGAGAACTGTGAAAACAACCGGTATGTTAACTTCCTCCTCACCCACGGGGAAAGGAGGGCAAGATGAGCACAAGATACATACAGGTAGCGCAGTCTAAAAACTAACAGGACTAGGAGGGAAGATGGGATTCATCCCGTAAGAAACAAGAATTACTTATGTTCGTACGCTTTGAAAAAGTGGGCGGTGGTTAATTAAGGAAAATCACTGGGAGAGGAGAGGGAAGAAGATAAACATAAAATATAATAACGACAGAAGCAATAAAAAACAATAGCGTTAGAAATGAAAACTAATAACAATGATGGCAAAAATAATAACATAATAATAACCATAAAATGAACAATAAAGACGAAAAGACAAGACAGTGGAATTGTGGAAGAAACAAACAAAATAAAAAAAAAATGTAAAGTAAACTCAGCAGACACCAAAGTGCCTGAGCCCCCTCTCCTCGACAAGGAGGTTTACTTCTTGAGGAGAATAATAATAATAATAATAATAATAATAATAATAATAATAATAATAATAATAATAATAATAATAATAATAATAATATATAATAATAATAATAATAATAATAATAATAATAATAATAATAATAATAATAATAATAATAATAATAATAATAAATAATAATAATAATAATAATAATAATAATAATAAATAATAATAGTAACAGAAAAGAAAATTCACTTTTACATTATCCTATTTAATCATTTGTCATAAAACTTTTTAATATTTTATGTCCTTCATATTTTTCAATGAATAGAAATGAAAGGATAAATGAATAAACATTTCAATTTGTATTGTTTATAATTTTTTTTTTATTCTCTGCAGGAATTTAAGTGATATGAAATATAAAATATTTTTAAAAAATATGATTACTGTTAAATTCATGATGATTTAAATGTATTCAATTTTCAAAATAAATACTATAATGATTAACATTGTTGAATACCTGTTGTAAATCCTGAAACACTGTAATCAGAAGGAATAACCTGCAAAACAGAATTATCACCTTCATTGGTTAAGACTAACATTTGTTCATCTACTTCAAAATCAATTCCATCTTCAATGCTACCTTCTAGCATTTCCATTTTACAAATACCATGGCTACCTTGACTATCATCAAACTGAAAAATTTGACTTTGCGAATTTCCTTGCGAAGACTCAAGCTGATCTACATTTAGGTCATAATTATTTATAGAATCCCAAAGCACTTCCAAATCATCTTTTTCCAATTTAACTGACTTTTTTTGAAATTGAGAAGCACATTTTTCTGCATGTTTTTCACAACATAACTTAATTTTAAAACCTTTGCCACAAACTTTGCAAGAATAAGGATATTCATTACCCGGATGCAATTTTTTATGAACATTCAAATCTTCTCTAGAACGAAATGCTGCCGAGCACAAAACGCATATATAAGGTCGCTTTTCACTAGGAATACTCTCATGAAGAGCTAAAGCTGATTTTTTATTAAAAGTTTTGTCACATTTTGAACAAACATGAGAATCACTTTGATTATGCTTTTCCACATGTTTTCTTAGTTGTGTGCTTGACGAAAAGGATTTTGAACATACACCACATGAATAAGGCAACTCACCAGTATGAATTCTCTTATGACCGACTAAGTGAGATGACTGAGAAAAGGCTTTACCACAATCAAGGCATTTAAACCGTCCCCAAACCTTGGGTCAAGGGCCAACATCCATTATTACATGCCCAGCACCAGTCGTAGGATGCTGAGGCTTTTTCTTACTATTTCTAAGCTTAATTCTGATGTTCGAATTTCAATTGGAAGTCTATTAAGGTGGTTAGTTAGACTTGTTTTGATTGTTCCCAATGCACCCACTACTATTGGTATCACTATTACCTCTTCCACATTCCACATTCGCCTAATCTCGTATTTCAACTGTTGGTATTTGATTTCTTTTTCTCTTTCATATAGTGATACCTTCCCATCATAGGGGACACCAACCTCGATGATGTAGCATTTGTTATTGGTTTTATCCGTCAGGACAATATCTGGTCTATTGCATGGGATATTATTGTCAGTTGGAATTCGGGTAATCATAAAGAATCTGGACTTGTTCATTATCTATTATTGATGGTGGGGTGACATTTCTATGGTTATCAGGTACTATTTCTATGTTATATTTTCTGCATAGTCTATAATGTATAAGTTTACATATTGTATTGTGTCTCTCTGTATATATATATATATATATATATATATATATATATATATATATATATATATATATATATATATATATATATATATATATATATATATCTATGGAGTAGGGTCTCACATCCAGATAATATGTGGAGGGCTGATTCTCCCTCAATCCCACACATCCTACATCTATCACTGCAGTTCTGTTTTTCGATGTGTTTTTTAAACCAATTTGTTCTGAGTCCACCATCTTGGGCTGTAATTAGTAGTCTTTCCTCTTCAAACCTTAAATATCCTTTTGCTATTAACTCAACTGTTTTTTCTTTATCTATGAAGGCTTTATCCAGTACTTCTTCTTTATATTTTTTCGCGTGTTTATGATTGCGCCATTCTCTTTCATTAACTTTCATCCTGCTTACTTTATATGTTTGCTTTATTTTCTTTATTTTATTCATTACATCTACATCTTCCATATGCATTTCTTCATTTGCCTCTATTAAATGTTCGTCGAGATAATCGCTTGCTTTTTTTAATATAGAAGTTGTTGTTGCTTTTCTTTCTTCGTGTTCTTTTACCCATTTTATATATTTTGTACCTTTTCCTTTTATATATTCGCTTAAACCTATTATTTCCTTCTTGTGTATTTCGTCTATCATTGGTACAGCCATACCTCCTTCATTTCTAGGCATATATAATCTGGCAGTGCATTGGTTTTTATATATGAGTTTATGTGCATGTAATAATTTTCTGGTTTTTACATCTAATTAGTTAATCTCGTATTGGAACCAGTCAATAATTCCAATACCATACGTTATTATGGGTATAGCAAGTACCTTAATAGCCTCAATCTTGTTTTTGGGTTTTAATTCAGTTTTTAAGATTGCTTTTAATCTGTCTAGGTATTCTTTCCTGATTCTACTCTTCATTATTTCATTCTCTATTTTTTCTGACTCCTCTATGCCCAGATATTTGTATGTAGCTTCCGGTTCTAATTCTTTTATTACAGTATCATTAATTATAATGTTTTCAGCTTCCGCTCTTCTCCCTTTCTTTAGTAGCACATATGCACACTTTTCAATGCCAAAATCCATTCTGATATCTTCTGAAAATCTCTTCACTATCTCGATCTGTCTTTCAGTCTCAGTTCTGTCTGGAGAGTATAATTTTATGTCATCCATATAAAACAGATGAGAGATTTGCTTAGATTTTTTTTCATTCCTTGGGTTAACTCTATATCCATTTCTTAAGTTGTTTATTATACTACTTAGAGGGTTCAGTGCCAGTACAAATAATAGAGGGGACATGGTGTCACCTTGAAATATTCCCCTTCTTATTTTTATTTCGTCTAGTTTTAGGACACCTTTTTCATGTGGTAGTTTCATACGTATTTTCCAGGTGGACATTGTTTTTTCAATAAAGCTGACAATTTTTCTATTAATTTTATAAATTTTCATGATTTCTTTTATCCATGAATGAGGTACACTATCATATGCCTTCTTATAGTCGATCCATGTCATGCATAGATTCTTTTGAGCTTTTCTGCTGTTTTCCATAATCATTTTATTAATCAATAGTTGCTCTTTAGTCCCGTATGAATTTTTTGTGCATCCTTTCTGTTCTTCATTTAAGATATCATTATTTATGATATGGATTTTGTATTCTTGTAGTTATGATGCCTGTTAATATTTTATATAGTGTGGGGAGGCATGTGATTGGTCTATATTTGCTTGGGTCTTCTGTTTTGTCTGACTTTGGGAGCAGTGTTGTTTCTCCTGTAGTGAACCACATCGGTATCTCTTCATTTCCTTCAATTATTCTGTTATAACATTCTATTAGAGGGTCCATAAGAATGGTTATCTTTTTTATCCATATATTTTGTACTCTGTCGATACCTGGTGCTTTCCAGTTGTTTGTCTTTTTTATAACGTTTCTCACTTCTGATTTCTCGATCTTCGGGTGGTTCATTTCTATAATATCCCTATTCCTTGGTTGATTTTTTATTTCTTCTATCCATTCTGCCTGTTCATTATGATGTATTTCATTTTCGTATATATTTCTCCAAAACCTGTCACACTGTTCTTATAGATGGTACTTTCTGTACGACTTCCTGTTTCTGCCGCAGTGTTTTGTAAAATTTACCTGGATCTTCCTTGAACATTCTGTTTTGTTTTTTCTCTTTTTCTACCTTTTCGTATCTTTTCAGTTTTTTAGATTTTGCAGCTAGCAGCAATTTTCTTCTAACCATCGCGTGAGATAGTTTATCACCATTTCTTATTCTTTCTTTATTAAGCATATTTTCAACTTTGCTTTTTGCTATTTGTGTTCTAACCTCTCCTCTTCTAAACATTGTTAGTACCCCTATCTCACTTCTTAGGTTTTCTATTTGTTTTTGTAATCTAAATTTCCACGGTGGTATTTTGTTTCTCTTAGTTTTTGTAGTTCCTTCTTGTTCTTCGAGTAGTTTCAGTTCCCATTGCATCTGCTATTGCTCTACTTGCTGCATAATATAGTCTGTTCACCTCTGAGATATTGCAATTTGGGGGTATCAGTCTTGGTAGTACCCTGTTAGTTATACCAATATATTTATTCATTTTTTCATCCAATCTGTTATTTTCTTAACTTTCTTTCTATGGTTCATTCCCAAAACTATATCTTCGTCCCTGTATTTCGCTATCATATTCAAAAATTCCTCTTCTCTGTCATCATTTATATCTTCTATAGGATTTATTTGTGCATAGTTTATGGGTGGAATTTCTTCTTCAGATATATATCTAACATATCATTCTCTCCACTGATTATATCAGAGTTACTCTCTTCCTCTTCACTTGTTGGTTCTTCGTCTAGTAGCGGATCATCTTTTTCTTGTATTATTATAACAAGGATCTTCTCTTGGTTTTAAGGTTTTCTTTCTCATGTTCCGTCTCTTGCTGGATGGTTGTACTGTTGATATTTGCTTCTTTAGTTTGTCCAGTTTCTTTTTCTTTGCAATTTTCTTTCATTTCTCTTATTTCTCGAGCCACTTCCAAGGTTAGATCAAAATCTTTTGCACTTTCAACTGCTCTTTCCCTAATTTCATTAAGTTCTTCCTTTGTTGGTAATGTTGCTTTCTCCTTTCGTTTTCCTGCTGCTTTTCTTTCTTTGGAGTAGTATAAGATGCATTGTTTTTGTTTTATCATACTTTTCCTTTCTGCTTTATATTTGCTATGGAATCTAATTTCCATAAGATCATTTGCATTTATGGTTTCTCTCTTCTCCCCGAAATAAAAACATTTGATATGATTCCATACATTTCTGTTTTCTTTAATATTATCTTTGTATGTAGATTCTTCTTCCCCTTTTGCAGTGATAAAATCTTCTACCTCCTTTTCGATTTTCCTAATTTGTGATTCTGTTATTTGTGTCTTTTTTTCATTCTGATATTAGTTGCTATGCTTTGAAATCTGCTGTCTAAAGTGTTTTTAATCTTAAATCTACTCAATTTTCTTTTTTTTATTAGTGTTTCTCTCATTAAATTCAATGTTCCCTTTTTGGGAATTGTTCGTGTCTAGCATACGTAGAATACCAGTACATTTCCATTTTCTCCTCAAATTCCGCTTTATGTTATGTATATATATATATATATATATATATATATATATATATATATATATATATATATATATATATATATATATATATATATATATATATATATATATATATATATATATATATATATATATATATATATATATATATATATATATATATATATATATATATATATATATATATATATATATATATATATATATATATATATATATATATATATATATATATATATATATATATATATATATATATATATATATATATAATATTATAATATATATATATATATATATATATATATATATATATATATATATATATATATATATATATATATATATATATTATATATAT